>BGPR01010473.1:0-30419 GCA_013235015.1 Araneus ventricosus
AGCACAGAAACACTTTATTAAAACATCAGCTTCACACAGAGTTTTTTTACAAAACCACCCTGTTTCCACAAGGGTAACTTATCACTTTTTATTTAGTTAGTTCATTGGATGACCGCTCGATAAACTCACTGATGACACTCTGCAAAGAAAAATAAATTCATTAAGAATAATAGCATTAAATAAAATCAGATTATAAAGAAATAAGTTAATATTCGACATTAACCCTTTATTTACTGAATTTACCTACTAGCAACTTTTTAATTTTGTTTTTTAATCATTAGATAATTTTTGTATGTAGATTAACCCTGGGAATGAGGAAAACACTTTTTTAATTAATTAAAATTACTTAATTAATTTAATTAATAATTGAAAAATTTTACTTTCTGCCTTCAGCTGCTTGTTATTGAAACTCCATTCTCCGTGTTCTTGTGAATACTGTCAGGAAAAACGGCCATATTGCGAAGGTATGAATGTGATTAAAGCAGTATTTTAAAGTACCGTCAGTAGATAAAGGGTTAATGGAATGGATTTAAATAATAAGTAAGGAAATCTAAAACACAGAGGGTTAGAATACAAATGAAAAATCACTGGGAATCAGCCAAAAACTTAATACACAACTCAAAACATTTTATGAAGTAGCTCCTAAACATGGGTAAATTGAATGCGATTGTTAGAAAAAATAGTATGCATTCTCAACATTACAAAGCACTGGACAGCAGATGATATATACATTTGTTATAGGCTGACACTACTCCTTAGAATCTTGATAATTACAATGGTGTGATCGCTGCGAAGATATGGGAACATGAAATGTGATTTTTTGAGAATTTTTATATAGTGACAGAATATTTTATTCTAGATGTTTTAAACTAACGCTGCAAAAATCAAATTACAATATTTCTTTAAAACTATAATTTATTAGGAACATTAATTCACTATTTCATATATTTCTGAAGTAAAGAAAATGAAATGGTTTAAGTATATGGGTCATTCTCACGAAAAGGTGCTTTTTACAACCCAGGGGTGATAAAAAGAAAGTGCAACAAATGCCCCAATATTTTTGTTCGTATGTATAATTTAAGCTTCAAGAAAGCTATTAAATACGTTTCTGTTAAAATGGTTTTACTATTTAACTCTCGTTTTTCAATGAACATAAGACAAAAGTCTCCTCTGTGGACGTCCCTGCATTAAAAATAATATTTACTGACACTCAAGCAATTTTTTTTAAAAGTTGCATTTTTTTTTCAGTATTAACTAGTTTAAAGTCTCTAGTTAAGGTCTAACCTAACATTTTTTAAAAATATTTTTACTTAGTAATTAATTTTTACACTTTGTCCCAAATCAAATACGTCTCCCTCCGAGGACAAAGAAAATAACTTAAAAAAATATCACAAATGGCAGCTCATGTCCAATTATCATGAAAGAGTTTATAGGAGAGGCAGGCAATTTGTTCTTTAAGGGAAAATTTTCATACTAATGTGAATTTATTCCAATTGATTAGTTCCATTTAGAGCTTGGTCAAATTCTCAGCGTCCACTCTATGGACATCATAAATAAGTTAAGAAAACTCTAATTTATAATTATAATACAAAATTTTGATAGGTTTAGTATCGAATTTAATAAAAATAAGTGTACTACTTTAGCCACGTAAAAACCAAAGCACTTAAAAATCCAAAAATTATTTTTTGTCTCCTCCGTGGGTACAGCATCTCCAGAGAGGATGGCATCGTCAATGAAAGAGACAAAATCTCAAAAATCATGACACAGTTAGACAAATTAAAATAATATAAATAATAGTGATTTTCTTTGTATTTTTTTTAAATAAAATTATATTCTCAAAAAGAATTAAGGTAAACAATTCATATAGAATATTTATAATATTAAGCTTAAATAATGTATAAAAACATATAAATAGCTAAATTTATTTTTAGAAAAAATGGGAATATCAAAAAATAAAAAGACAAAGCAGCCAGAATGCTCAAATTCAGAAGAAAAGAGTAGAAAAAACTTAGTACGAGACTTACAAGATTGTTTATTAATAAATAAATATATGATATACCTTAATCTAGTATATTACTTTCCTGCAAAATGTTGACTTTCATTTATTTGAAATTGTTTGTAAATATTATTTAACTAATGCACAGTCAGTGCCATTATTTAAAAAGTGCGATTCATTTTAAAATGTTAAGTTTTCTTGCACTAGTTCTTAATAACTAATTTTATTGTTTAATTATAAGAAATTAACCTGTACCAAATCTGCCCAATAATTAGTCAATTTTGCTTTCATTCAAAATGTAAAAGTTCCGTTGACTATCACGTCTTCTTCGTACACAAGTAAAAAAATTTGAAAACTAAAAAACAGTGAAAAATAAAATAGAAAACTTGACCACTAATATAAGGTTATTTATTAAGTTTAAATGGAAACATTCATGCAATTTTTAAGATTTTTTACATAGTTTTGTAAAATAAAATTTATTTTAGCTATTTGTACCTTTTTCATGAGAATGACCCAGATATATATTTATATATATAAACAGATACAAAACTAACCAATTAAAATTTACAGATTGTACTTAAAAACAGTCTATCAAGAAAAGTTTAAATTTCAGTGTTCCCCTCTTTTAACTTCATGTTCTTTTGGTGAAATAACTATTACCAATATATATAAATGTAAACAAACACAAATAAATAAAGTATGGTTACTTTTTAAAAATTTAAAACTATATATACAACTATAAAAGCTTGCACAATAATAAAAACACTTGAAACTTCCAACTCAATTCTACTCTTTAGGCATCATTATTTAAATCAATTCTTCGATAAGGAATGGTTTTTTTCTTCTTTAATGACTAATTTGCATGCACTAACTACAAGTTTTTACCTACTTGTTGTTGGAATTGAAGTCACCCAATTCCTAAAATCAGAAAAATTCCACTTATCAATTTAAACTTGATAAAAATACGAAGGTCACAACTTTATGACCGATTTCATCTATATCACTGACTGAATATAATAAATGACATGCAAATTTCTGTAAAAACTATTAATGCCTTGTTATATTTCTCACCTATATTTTATCTAAATGAAATATAACTTTAAAATATCTTCATAAAATTAAAATTTTATGCTAAGATGATTTTCTAATATACAAGTATGATAGAAAATTAATGAAAATCTTAAAGCATACATCCAAATTAAATGATGCCAACCAATTAAAATTCAAATGATTTTGGATACAGAAGAGGGAGGAGGGATTGCAAACTGCTACAAAAAAGTTGTGGATAAATAATTTAAAGGCCAAATATTATTCTGCTTCATCAATCTGCTAAAAATTTTAAAGAGAAAAAAAATGTTATGCAAGAATTAATGCAATTAAAAACAGTATTAACTGGATTGATTACACTTTCTGAAGAATTTACTTCCAACCTACCCATTTCCAATATTAAAAATTAACCAAGGTCATAAAAGATTTTCTGTATTCGAATGCATGTTCATTTCAATGACTCTTATATGTAGTAAAATTCATTTCACAGTTTATGGAATGGATAAAATGGGTTCTAATTTATTACATATCAACGAAAATATCAGATTCTTCTAATAAGAATATAATCATTTCATTATTCGCTTACCTTTCAATTATATCTTTATTTAGAATTTGAAAAATATCAGAATTAATGAATTAGTAAGTTAATGTTTGAAAGGTGAAAACAGGAAATTAATACATATTTTTCATGTGAAGTTATAAAATAAGGCAAGTGACCTAATGTAAGAATTTTAAGCATACTCTCATGAAATTACAGAATTGGAGGGAAAATCACGGTATGTCTTACACAGTTGAAACTGTAATACATAAATTTCTTCTAAAAAAATTAAATAAGCGTAAAAAAAGAGGGGAAAAAAACAAGAATAAGATAAATTTGAGGCCAAAAACAAAAAAAGCAGCTATATGTAAAATTAAACTTTTAAATTAAATGCTATTTGTATTTTATTAAAAGAAATGGCTGATATTAAATAGAATATATTATTAGCAAATGAATTCTCCCCTGAATTCCATGTGTCATAAGAGCAATGTTAGTAAATGTCATGGTAAATGAAACGTACATGGTTGAGTGTTAACGTCAGAAGTGATAGTAACAGATCCTTCGTAGGATTCACGCATTTCAGAACTCTAAAAAATAAATAGAAAGAGTTAAAGAAAAGTTATTGAGAAAACAGTCTTGCATTTAAAGTAATTTAAAATTCCCTCATGAAAATATTGTTTATTTTATAACAATATAAAAGCAAGAAATTGTTTGCATGCAATTTTTAATCATACACATTCTGCAGAGTGTTCTGTCGAGATCAAATAAAATGGACAGAGTGAGAATTCTCTTTTGGGATATCATATCGCTATAATCCATATTTTTTGAGAAAAATAAAAAAAGACACAACAAGACACCCAGAGAATGAAAAATAGCTTTATCAAAATCACAGAAACTATAGAATGGGCGAGATCCGCCAACATTCATTCCTCAAGTAATCTGCCCATGAAAACAACAGGTCTACTGGTTTGTAAATGTGTGGGTTGGGATAATGGGTAATTGAGTCTTTGGATCCCTTTTGTTGCCTCAAAGACTCATAGGATATTCAAACTAGGTACATCTCTTTTAACTGACGTCCTCGGTAATCTTTCTGTCCTCAATGGCTCAAAGGATATTCTCACTTCATATTTCTGTTTAATACAGAAACTAATGTCCACAATGGTACACTTTCATTAGAAATACATCACTAATGGTTCCAATATGATGGAGAATGGTCACATTTAATCTCTTCAAAATACGACTAGTTACAAAATATCCAGATCACTGGATTGGATGCGAAGGTATGGTTGTATGCTGACCATATGAATGAATATTTGAAAGAAATGGTATACTTTGGTTATGACATAAAGAGACTTAATTGATCATCTGCATGCTGCCTACACTTTTATGTATACTATGTTATTGAATTGTGTGCATTTACCCAACATATCGCCAAGCATACACACCTTGACACAGTGGTAATTTTTAGCATTTTCCTATGTAAAAAAATACAAACCATACACAAGTATAAGACATTCCTGTTTCTAATAAAGATCGCATGTGGTATGCTAGAAGTGACATCATTATTACTATTATTTTGAAAACTATGTGTTACAGAGGTATGGTTTTTTAGTCGATTTTTATGCACCCCAAGAGAGGATTCTCACTTTGAAGAGTTTGTGCACTCTTAATGGAACATTCTGTAAATGTAAGCTTTCAAGTGATATTTTAATTATACGCTTAGGAACAAAAATAAAATTGAAATAGCTTCATTAACTATCTTAAAGATACATTTTAATTTTTAGTTTAAAAAAAATAAATCTGAATAAACCTATTTATAATGTCAGAAAAATATATAACAAATGTTAGAACTGTTAAAAAAAATAAAGTTAAACACATTTTTTGCTTAGCAATAAAACTACTCTTGAAAATACTTTAAAAAATTATCCTTTTTGGGTGCAAAGAAATTACATTACAGAATTGTCGGGAAAGGATTTTTAAATTGTAAAATAACAATGAAGATACTTAAATTATCACATGGATAAATATACTTAATTCGGAAATTTTTGTTTTATATCATGTTTCACATCTTACTGTACAATTTACCAAAAACACTATAATATTCTTACAACAATGAATTATCAATTTTGTATACAAAACATGCAATCTATAAAGTTGTTTCAAAACTGCTCGTTTTCATATTTGTCAGAAGCAAAGGCAACAATATGACAAATATGGGAAACTTGAGTTAAGAATCACGAGTAAAGGAATGATAGAATTAAAATGTAGGTATACAAGCCAAAACAGATATGAGATTTATATCTACATTTTTTTTATGCCACAATTTCATACGAGTATCTTCTCTAAGATCATATCTTACAGTTAAGCAAATGACATAATATATTTCCATATATGCTTCAAGTTCAATAGCATCAAAAATCCATTTAATAGTATTTATCTAATGTTGGATTAAACTTTGAAAAACAGAACTTTGACTACATTCCACTATCTAATCTTCTCTTGAAGATACAAAAGTTTCTTTATAAATATTTACTTCTTTTGTATCTTCAAGAGAAGATTAGATTGTGAAAACTGTGGAATGTAGTCAAAATCCTGTTTTTCGAAGTTTAACCCTCAGACTGGGTAATTTTTTTAAATCACTATTTAGATGCAACATTTGCAAACGTATAAATACCATTGAGCCAAGCAAGTCGTTTTTTATATGCAAAGCTTTGTCAGAATAATATAATCCAATGCTATAATAAAAGCACTAAGTAAACACATTGGCATGTGAAAAATCACAGGATGCAGCAGAAAATAGACTTGCTTCCAATCCATGGAAATTGCAGGATATACAGTCAGATGGTTAATTCAAGATAAGATAAATAATAAGTTTCTTTATAAATATTTACTTGCCTTTTTAAAAAGCAAATATATTCAGAGACAAAGCAACAGGGGTATAAATCACCCAGATGCCAGTCTTGGAGCAGGATATCACTAAGGCGAAGTATTGTGTTTATTTTACTTTCTAATGCCAAATATATTGAGAAGGGGAGGAAAATAATATGTCCCAGACAGCATTTACCCTTGTTGTGATACAGAATATATTTATGAACAACTGAAAAAAACAACAACTTGCTTTTGTTGTTTATGAACTTGTTGCACTCACCTTTTGAATATATTTTGAATTAATGGTTATCTCCTGATCCATTTGTCTTAATTTTTCATCGAGAAGTATACATTTTTTCATCTATAAGAATAATAAAAAAGAATTCATTTTATTGATTAATACATCCAGATCTCTCATTTTATTATATACACTCAGATCTTAAGAAACTTTAAAGAATAAGCAATTAAGACAAACCAATAAACCAAAATTTAAATGTGGATTTCAGAATATGGTTCAGAACTTGCAACAAATTTGTGGTGAATGCATGCATAGTAACAGCAAAAACAAACATTTAGTTTTTTCCTCTCCACCAAAAAATGCATTATCGCGTGAGTCATTATTTGAGAAATACTAAAATTTAATCCAAACCAAGCCACGTGATGCTTTAGAGTGGTAGGCAATGGAAAGAATGGAGGCTGGATAATTTTAGATGAATGGAACTCCAAATATATTAATTGTTGAAAATGCACTTTGAAGATAATTCTAGCAATATGATGATGTTCAGAATTGGACATAGAAAATTATATAAAATCAGCTTCAGTCCTAAATATTTATTTTCTGATTTAACAACAAAATTAAATACAAGTATAAAGGTTTGAAACTGACACCGAAGATTACAACAGAAGCTAAACATCAGCTTTCCATAAAAAAAAAGTCTCCCCATTGAATTAGGGATATTTAAATAGTAACAAATAGCTGTTTCTCTGGTCTCAAAAATAGCTGCCAAATGATGAGGCATAGATTCAACAAATCTAAGAAGTATGCTAGAGCAGAGGTTCTCAACCTTTATTCCCTCGCGTATCCCTTGATTAATCGTAATATTTTTGGGTACCCATTTCTGTCATATCCTCTCTCCTATCGACCATCCATCTATTCAAAGAAATTTTTATCAATAATGTTAAGGGCTTAGGTTAACTTAAGAGTAAAATGACTCGAATGAATAATATTCGTTGGACTTATTTTTATTTTACTGCATTATTACAATAGAATTAGTTAGACACCAAAACAAATGAAATAAGTATTGTAATAATTTCTCATTAACTTATAAGGATGGCTAAAAATAACACTGTAATAATCAACTTTTTAAGTGGTATAGTTATTAAATAGTAAAGCATTAACTTCGGGAACCAAAATTCTGTAACTTTTTAAATTCCTTATGTTTTCTTGTTCTTGCCATTATCAACTTCGAATTCGCGTACCCCCAGGGGTATGTGTACCACAGGTTGGGAACCTCTGTGTTAGAGGTATGGCCTGGGACACAACTGCTGGAATTCCCATAAATAAGTTAAGGATGTTGGTGGTGCATGATGTGCTTATACACCTTTCTCCCAAGCATTTCAAAGGTCTTCAATAGGATTAAGTCCTGGCTTCTTAGTAGCATTTTAGCACAGAGATTTCAGTGAAATGCTCCTTGAACCTACCAGGAACTGTTATCTAAATGGCACACTTCTCTTTCATTTTCATGGTAGATAAGCATGGTGGGATGCGACTGCCCAGCAGATCTACATCCTTAGATGAAACTAGAAAATCACCCGTCATGGTATGACGAGTGCAAATTGCCTCTTCATTCGAGAGATTTCCCGTCAAATCCGATGTGTTTAAATAGATATATAAGCGAGAGAAATGTTTAACATTGATTGAAAACAGATAAAATAAGCATATGTTTTATGACAGGAAATATTTTTTTTTATTTACATTTCTTACAAAGCACTTCTCTGCTTGTCAAACATTGCCAAAGAAATATTATGAAATTATCTCACCACGATTGCAATAAATAATAAGCCACTGACATGATTTACTACTTTCTATTAAAAAACAGAGATTAATTTGAAATATAAGATTAATATAATTTAAAATTTCTAGGGAACTATTGATCATAGCGAGATAAATTTTATATCAATCAATAGCAAATTTTAGTTCACTATTTTAGAGCTATTAAATTTGAACTTAAAACGACAATTACTTTTTTAAAATTTAAAATTACTGAAATTTAGGTGCTCTAACAATGAAATAATGCTGTTTAACGTCTCACAGTGCTATGGCGTGGATTTTACTGTTGGTGACATCAGAACATTACCGAGAGACAGATCTGGGTTATTATCTATACTTATAAAAGGCAATGTTTGTGTGTGTGCGATGTCCAGACGGATCTATCGCACTTACAGCCTTGAAATTTGGCACACAGGTAGTTTTAATGGCGACTCAATGCACCTCGAAGCCGGAATTTTAAAATTTAATCTAGAAAATTTTTTATTTAATGTTTTGTGTTGTTTTGGTCGATTTTTTGCACTAATTTCTCAATAGAATGGTTTTGAATAATTGTACGAAAAAAAATAGATACACCATTGGAAAGAGTACACGATTGCCGTTCTAATGAAGTTAGTTTTGAATATCTAACGTAATTTACTGAATTTTGAGAAACTTTTAAAAAATAGTCAGTTTTGCCATCAAAATTTTATTTTTGTTTTTAAATTTGATGGATCCAACATTCTAATAACATTATTATTTTCCTTTTTTTTCAGCTTATAACTCGGGTGGTTCTGTCGGATTTAAAACAAGAACGGTTAAAGTATCTTTTCTCATTTTTTGTCACTTAATTTTTTCCTGGTCAGTTGAAAGATATTTTTCCTCTAGTGAGCTTCCTCTCGCGACACTTTTCCAGAACGTTGCTGCCGATTTGATTGGCTGACAGGGCAGTTGACGTCATAACCTTCAATTGAATGACTTTGATTATTATTTTTGGATTCGATTTTATATTTTGCTTGCTGTATAATAATCATTTTCACATGGAAATTTTTAATATTGTTTCAGATTAATGTACTCTGTATTGTTCTTCTACAGTTGAAATGTCATTAATGCGAAGAAAAATAAGCAACAAAATCAATAATGTGTATCTTTTGTTTTGTTTTCAGAACTTTTTCATGTCATTGTGGGTGTTTCTTTTTTTTCATTTTGTTGAAGTCCTGATTCTACGGACAATGCTGTGCACACACTGCTAGTATTATTAATAAGGGTGCCTGGAACAAATACTAAAAGTTGCAAGCATTGCCTAGAGAAAGCATCTGCAATCATCAATAAATCAGCATAACCTTGTACAATCTACATCTCCTATAATGAATCCATGGTCATGGGGTTGGCATCATATTTTTGGCCTACCTTCAATGTGATGCAGGTGAAATATATTCATGCTACTTGTGGCAGTACGAGGATAGAACTGGGGACCTTTGGGTTCCGAGCCGAAGATCCTAATCGCTAGACAAAAGGAATTCCAACTACATGCTACTCATGTCACTACTACTTTGGAATGCTACTCATTTCCAAATCTTTGATGGCCCAATCATGGTTTCTGTGGCTCATGCAAGATGTTGGGTGCAGTCAAAGCTGGACTTCTTGAGAGTTTTCCACTCAAGATTCTACATAGCAAAGCAAAAGCTGCACAACCCATTTGTGATAATGCAATGAATGTTTTACTGGACCCTTTGTGCAACCAGATGATCACTACCCATATAATACAGCTGAGTCTTCAAAGACCATGATGATGTTATCATTGTAATTTGCTTGGTTACTTTCTTCCCCAGTCTATGTTCTTGGTTACATGTGCACAAGGGTATGGGGTGGCATTCGGTATTACTCCTGATAAAGTGAAATAAATATCCACTATCCTCAACCAATGTCTGCAAATGAATGACTCACGATTCAAGTACCTATTATTTCACCTCTATCAAAAGTACCTAAATTGTGAGTTCCACACATCATTGTATGTCCCCCTTGAGGAAACTTCAATAACTGGTTCAAGAGGGAAACATGTCTACTTATATATGCTCCATAGCAGAAACGAGACAGAAATGTAACATCATTAGCATATCAGCTATATATGCCCAATTCAATGGACTTCAGAGTCTAACTCACAAAGGTATATGCATTGAATTTGGTAGAAGTAATGCGTTGTTCTTTGTATTTCATCATTATTATAATAGGCAGATTCTTTGACATAGGGAGCAACAAAAGATATTGCCCCCCCCCCAAACACACACATACACTATCATTACATGGTTACTATTGGCCATTGGGGTACAAAACTCATTTCTTATTGTGTCACAAGTTGATAGAGAACTTAGCATTGAATATCCTGACACTGTAGTCTCACTTAAACTAGAAAAAAAGTGCCATTCCCACAATTAATGATTTCATCTTTATCAATAAAATGTTAAACTTTGTCTTGTTGAGGTAGAAAGCAAGATTATGATCAAGTAGATTAGGTGTTATATTCCATCAGAACTATGTTCCATAACATCACAAAAATGCCAGAGATTAAATATTGCTAACATGAATATTTGTACACTCCATAGAGATATTATACCTTCTTATAAAATTAAAGAGCAAAGAATTATAAAATAAATAGATTTAATACGAAGAACAACAAACTTTTATTAATTATAAAACAAAAAAATATTAAAAATTTATTATAACAATTACTTTTATTATTAAAAAACAAACTTTTATTAATGTACAAAAAGTATAATTTTATTTTATTTTAACTATTTTTTTACTTCTTAGTCTTCAATTGTAATGCATTATTATAAATGAATCAGCACTTTGAAGAAGGAAACAAATCCAAAAACATGTTTTCACACAGACATTTTAAAAAAACTTCAATTTTTTAACCAAACTTTTTAAAAAGATTCTTTAAATCAGTTTACTTTAACGCTTTTGCTCCTATTTTACAGCTAAAAACAATGAGCACCTATATGATAAAACAAGTTTTGTGAATTTCGACTTGTTGGCATTAGTTCCCTTCTTTAAACTGTTGATTCAATGTTATAGAATCTAGAAATCAGTTTTTTTTCCCCTCCCAAATTCTCAAACAGGTGGTGCCACATATTTGGAATCAAAGTTTAATTAAATTAATCAATTAACTGATGACAAAGATCTCAAAATATTAGTATACTGTCATAATGAACACACAAATATACAAAATTTAAAAATTCGTAGCACATCGGGAAGTAAGTGAAAATTGGTAACAAAATTCCATCGTTACAAATATGAAACAAGTCAAGTTAAACAAAAGAATATAAAAATATGCAGTATATTATTAATTATCTAAATTAACGATAATTTATGATAATTATTTTTGTAAGTGCAAAAGAGATAGGCTCCTTACTTCTTCTTCCAACTGCTGAAACATGCCAGGAGTGTTGTATTTCTCAGGATTGTCCTTAAAAACTACCATACCATCCTTCTGGTTAATGGAGGCAAAAATTTGCTGATCTTCAATCTATAAAATTTTACCTCAATATAATATTTCAGTATTACTGAACTTCAAAAGAAAGATTTACTAAAAAGTTATACAGCTCCTGAACTCTGACCTCGGGTTAATAAGAAAATACAAATCAGGAAAAATTAAAATTCTTTACACACATTTAAATATATTTTTAATCAATTTTGAAACAAATACACAATATTTTTTAAGCATTGTTTTTAAAACTCTTTAAAACTGTTCCATGAAAAAAATTAAAAATTTGTTACCTTAATATCCTACTTTACCAGATTTTTAATTTAATAATGTGCGGTATCATGAGTAATTGATCTTAAAAGCATATAAAAAGATTTTTGTCCGATTTACAATGCAATAAAAGTATTTAAAATTTTCTGATTAATACTTGGATGTTGCTCTCCATCACATCCTGATCCAACTTGATTAATTTTAACAACAAGAGAACATTTCTATAGTCATTGATAACTCAAATTGACAATATGAAAAAAATTATGTGGTACAATGTAAACACCCAACAGTGCTAAATATAATCTAATACATTTAAAAGTAATTGATGCATTTGATTATAATTTAAATTTTAATACCAATAATCAGTATTCTTTCAAATGAAACTGTATTTCTCTGTAGAAGAGCATCCTTTCTGGAAGTTCTTTCTATAGATTTGGGATACATAGAAATGGACCTTACAGGATTCACCGATGATATGATTACAAGTATCTTTCTACATTCTGCTAACTTGAGTTATCGTTGATAACAGATCTATAGTTTCTTCAATCATCAAATATAGAATGCAACAGAA
The DNA here is from genome assembly GCA_013235015.1 of Araneus ventricosus. Lineage (NCBI taxonomy): Eukaryota > Metazoa > Arthropoda > Arachnida > Araneae > Araneidae > Araneus > Araneus ventricosus. The sequence goes on from BGPR01010473.1 coordinate 12,804, forward strand.
GCTTAAAAGTCATGAAGCTTCTTACAGACTAGCGCATGTTAATCAATATAAGTGGACTAAAAACTGGATGTTCATTTAACAAAACTGTAGAAATGTATGTATTATACTTCTTTATAATTCCACATACACAATGACACAAAAATAGGTAACATATAAAAATGTAAATGTGATAATACCATTTTTAGAACATAAAATTCTGCTTCTGCAGGTCCTGAAAGTTCTACTTTGGTGGCCATATCACTCAAAGACAGGGTTAAGAATGTCTGAAACGGATTTATTTCCAGTTAAAAATAATAATAATAATAATGACTTGCATGAAAATAACAGTTGCACTGAAATAAAAAACTTTGATTTCAAGCATCACAAATTTTAAGTATCCACAACTTCAACTACATTAGATACAATTAAATAACTTGTATTTAAAAGAAACAAATTCCTATCATATCAGTTTTGAGCATCAATCATACCTTAGTTAGTCTTTGAATATTTTTCTTGTATAGGAAAGACACACATTGCTTCACAAGTCCCAGGTTGTTGTCCTGGAAGGAAATTAAATAAAAAATATTTATTTTTGACTTAATACTATTAAAAAGCATATCAGCATCAGACAATAATTCTTGCTTTCACTATAGTTATTAACTTTGAAAAAACCACAAACATTTGTGACGAATACAAGCATCTTATTTTATACAAATGGAGTTGATTCATGTGATAAAAAAAATAACTTTGCATATGTTCTAACATGTAATGCTGTGCTGTGATGGTGTGTTTATACTTAGTGCAAGCTTTTTGAATAAAAAGTGTAATTGTTTTAGTTGTTCCGAAGTAAAAGAGAAGGAATTCAAGTTTTCATTTGATAATCATGGATTATTAAGAGCATGGACTGTGAAACTTGAAAGGAAATTTTTAAGTCTACATCAAACTATGAACTGTGTTCTTTAAAAAAAAAGATTCTCCAACAGTCCAGTAAAATTAATATATTATAAATTCAAAAAGTATCAATACAATTTAGACAAACTTTAATAATGCAAACAAATTTAAATGATTCTAATGCAAACAGAAAATATTATATAAATAAGATAAAGTTTCAGAATTACTAATAATAACTTTTAAAAAAATTCTTATCCTTACATTGGAACTTAACCAAGTTCCAATGTAAGGACAGAAATTAAATTATCAAAGAAAATATAAAACAAAATAATAATAATAAATAAATAAACCATTATTTTAAATAGCAAACTAATCTTAACATTACAGGCAGCAAATGCAAAATATGTAAAGGATTTCAAATTCAAGTTGGCGAGTTGCACTTTATATGTATTATATGAGTATGAATTGAATTCATTACCATTATTACATTGATATTTCCTCATATAATAGCTATTTAAGCAAAAAAGACGGGTAAAAAAATAAATAGTCCCAGCAACAAGACAGTGAAAAAAAACTAATACATGGAAGTACAGAATGTTAGTTAACATTATAAACGAGTTATGAAATCATCCTTATACATAATACATATATTCTAATAATATGAAAAGCTAAAAAATATTGAAAAATAGAATCACTTCATAATTAATAATTTTACAGAAGCAAAAAGGACATTTTTTTTTTTATGGAAACACAAAACTACAGTGTTTACATTACAATATATGAAGGAAATATAAAAGAAAATAAAAACTTAAAATTTGTTTATTTACCCTAACAAATACTTCATTATGTTTGTTAATAATTGCTCGAACTTCTACAGGAGTGTTGGTGGCATAGGCTGTTGCTAAATCATGATATGCTTGGCTAAGAGGCTGAAAAAATAATATTTTATTAAACAAAATTACATGAGTTCCAATAAGGAGAATGCAAAATATTTAAAAATTGTCCACACAATTATAATTCAATTCACCTTAATGAATCTTCCTACAACATGAGATGTAAATTTTGGGAGATTTGGAATCTAGAATAAAATAAAAAAATAATTTTAAAAAGGTATTAAATTTTAAAAAATGCATTGAGAAATTTTACTAAAAACAAAATACACACCTTTCCATATAATATTAAGGACACAAGGATATATTTCTTGTAGGCTTCTAACATGATGTGACTCACAGCCATACTGGGAGTTGTGATGGCCTAGAAAAGTAATTTTTATACTAAATGTTCATATATCCCATGAAACAGTTCATGATAAGCAATATTGTCAATTGCTCACCGCCAAATAGAATATAAATCCCAGGCGTGAATAAGCATTAGAACACTTAAATTATTTCGCATTAATAGTCTTTATAGATGTATACTTATTTAACAGATAAAATTTGACAGGTTTTTTTTTCTCTCCGTAAACTGAAACAAGGTGAAAGAAATTTAAATTTCATTGATGTTTTTAAATACCAGTAAGTACATTCTACACATCTTATTTTTTTTATTTAATTAGACTGACTAAAATATTAACAAAAAAAATGATCAAGTATTGTTTCTGTGTGAAAGAATTCAGTTTTATTAAGCTGCAGGAAATAACCAGGGAGAAATTTGAACTATAAAGTTATTGTTTTAAATTTAAAACGAGAAAGAGATTCATTCTATTTTGAAAAAATATGTTTTGATATTGGTCTTTCTTCCACTTAGTGTCTCATGTAGTTCATGTCTATGATCCAGCGTAATATACAGAGTAGGTATTCGCAATATAAAATGAAAACAATAAAGAGATGTGGAATTTTCTAAACAAGGTTATGAAAGTTCTGTAATATATAATCAATCAAGAAGAATTATGTTTCATTTCCAGAACTAAATATAATTTTAGAATTAAAAAAAATAAAAAAAGATTTACTCATTATTATTATTCTAACAAAAGAAACCTGACAAATGCTAATATCTTATTCAGACGACAATTAGCAAAATTTGATTTCAAAGCATCTGAGACTGGTAGTGGGTGAATCACGAAGAAATATAAATTTGCAGCACGGATAGATTTGTCTATTTAAAAGACTTAAAGTCTAGCATCTAAATTGTGTTGAATATGCTGAAAAAAAGGAAAAACTTACAACTTCATAAAAGTATAGAGCTCTTTCGTAATTCTTTAAGCTGGTATAAATCATCCCACCATAATAATAATACAGGAGAAAAGACTTGGTTTCAAAAGCTCCTCTCTAAAGAAAGATACAAAATGCCAAAATACATATTTGCAGAAAAAAGATGAAATTGTTAAAAGGATTTATAGATCAAATACAAACAGAAGCCAAAATTATAAAACTGATTACTTTTCTTTGTTAAATAAAAGCTTCTGTATCAAAACATACTTTTAAGTAGTTTGAAGATTTATTTCAAAAATTTTAGATTGTATATTTCATGCCTAAATTTTAAACTAAAACATTAATATTTACAAATATAAATTGAAATAATATTTTAGACAGACATAGCAATGTAATGTATTTTTTAAAAAATTCTTTAGAAATATTTTTAACAGGGTTCATACACATTTCCATAAAAGAAAATCAAGGACTAGCAAGGACTTTTAAGGACTAAAAAAACCAAAAAATAAGGACCTCTAAATTGAATAAACTTAACGATTTGTCGCACGCATTTTTAAATAAAATGTCTCATCTTTGCAAATTCAACCTATTAGATGATGAAGTATAATATAAAACATAGAAGATACATTACAAATTTAACACAACAAAAACTCCTAAAAATATGAGTTAATAAATTGATAAAAAAAAAACCATGAAACTGGGAAAAAAAAATAAAATATCTTAAAATTAAATATTGGAAAAACGATAATCGGTGAAATTTTAAATTTTTTAATAATGGCAGAGTAAAAAGTAAGGACTTTCAAGGACTTTTTAAAAATGGGGTATAAAAATAAGTATTTGTAAGGACTTTTAAGGACTAAATGTGAAAGTAAGGACTTTTAAGGACTTGTAAGGACGCGTACGAACCCTGTTTAATGTAAATGGAAAAATATGAACTGAATCAAAGATAAAGCAGTGTTTAGAAAGGAGATGCATGTGTCTCAGTTCCCATAAAATTTATGATTAAAATTTTAAAAAAAGCTTTATACAAAATTTTTGCTCTGAAAAAAAATACTCTCTCTATATATATACACATATATATTATTTAAGCAATAAAATTGCACCGATTCAGAGAGCTGAAATTTAATCATTTTCACAATTATTTCAAAACACGGATTTATAAAAAGCAAACTGCTGCAACTACAGACAACCAGTAGAATATATTATAGTCAATAACTTTCAAAAAAGTGATTATTTCCTATTAACATCTTTTCATGATCATGACAAGATTTTTTTCCTTCAAAATAACAAAGCAATGCATAAATAAATAACTTTAATCTTAATTTTTTTAAAAGTTCTATAAAAATTCTCAAATTGAGTAAATCCGAATAAGCAGTTTTCGAATAATAGTGCAATTCTACTCCATGATCGCAAATTAATAATGATCTTATTCTTCAAACAAGAAGTCTACAATGATGTACATTAATTTTGCAATTCACACCCTTGCAATATCTTTAAAGTATTTCAGATTCACAACTCCATAAAACCCTTAATTTTAAAATAATGATTAGGAGATAGAGACTTAATTATTCTGACACCTCCAAAACTAAAGCTTTCATTGAAATAGATCATCAGAATATAAATTGGTTCTTCTTAAAGACCAGAAATTGCCTGAATCTTACATTTTACAATGCATCGCTCCAATTTTAAAATTATTCTTAGTTGATTTAAATTTATAATTTTTATTATTTTTTTGCTAAAGGCACATTTCTGTAATAACTTTTTTTAAAAAAACTTTCTTTTCACGATTTAAAAAAGCAGATGTATAAAAATGTAAAAAGCACCAATTATTCTATATTCACATATAAACTGAATGTGAATTGCAAGTTTTATTACATGAACAAATATTTTATTCCAGGAAAGAACTATTTTTCCATCCTTGTTACAAATGAATAACATTAAAAAGTCTTTTAGCGTACAGTTATAAGGATAAGAAAGTTTGAAAGTTTTGTTCTACCTCTTTGTTGATATCTGTTATATCTAGGTCTAAAAAGGGCAATGCAGGTTTCATACATTTTGCCAACAAGCACAACTGAAAAAAGAAAGATTAAATTAATTAGCTACTACATAACTCTTTTTGATTTAAAGCAAAACAAATAATTTTCCTCAATGCAAAGTATTCACAATTAAGGAAAGTCATTTCTAATAAAAAGAAACATGAAATTTTATACAGATTTGAATTTTATATTAATGGTCACATTTAGTACTAACCAAATGCTACTAGATATGACCCATGATATATGGTTAGATGATACGGGCAGTACTTTTCTTTCAAACCACCAGACAGCATTCAGTGCAAGAAATTTGATCCACAGTCAGATATAAAATGCTTCATCTTCTAAGCAAAAAGCTAAAACTACTAGACCACAGTGACCCCCCCCCCACCAAAAAAAAAATTTTAAGAATAAAAAAAAAGTATCTTTATACAATTCAAAAATAAAATAATTTCACCTTCTTTGTTTCTAGATAATTTTAAATAAATCTGAGCATTGCATCTTTAATTTTTTTTTTTTTATCCATCTGGGAAACATTTTAAAAATAAGAATATCAAAAATTTCATTCAGAGCACTCAAAAACTATTTAAACATATTGCTATGAATAACAGTAGTTTCACTTTGAAGACCAGTACTAAAATTAATGAAACTGATTATTTTCTTGATAAACATTGTTTTGTATCCAAATAAATCTGAAGAGAAATTTACTACTTCTGTCCAATCAAAAATTAAGATGAAACCACTTTCACTGAACGTACAAATCTTCAAAACATATCAATTTTATTAACTAATACAATATTTCTCCTGGTAAATATAATTTATAAAATTTTTAATCAAATATAATATAATTTATAAGAATAAAAAAAACTATGGATTTCTTCTTCTGTATTTGGAAATAGTTTTTTTATTTCTTGGTTTGTCAGGTCAAATTTCTCACATATATTTTTTTAAAAATATACGTAAGAATGTAAAAAAGGACTGGTAAAAAATTCCATACTATTTAAATGAATGTGAAGTTTATTTCTACAACAAAAAAAAGTGGGAGGAAATCAGCTGCTAAAAACGGTCTGGTATGCAACTGAACATAATCTGAAGTATTTAAATCAAAAGTTTTTAACTTTTGTATAAAAGATACACCAAGTGAAAATGTATTTTTTTTATATTAAGTGTTAAATGGTACTATATATTGCAATGCCCAACAAAGTGGCGGGGAATTTGCACTCCAAAAATTAAGAATTTTAAAAGCATAGCTATCAGTGAGGAAGCCAAGTCCCATTGTCATAATGTAGAAGTATTCATGGAAGTTGAAATATTAAAGGAGTTTGTAATGCAGACCTAACCATGTAAGTGTTTTGATAATAAAAGAAAATATTCCCTAGGGATCAAGAAGTAAGTAAGTGGAAAAATAAAGGATTTTTTTTTTTTTCAAATGATGAATATTTTTATAAGGGAATTTCTTTAATTATATTTAGTTTCTAAAAATTAATTTTTCTCTAACAACGACAAAAATATAGTTTTTAAAACAGTTGAAAAAGGTATACAAATATTTTTATAAGGGGATTTCTTTAATTATATATAGTTTCTAAAAATTAACAAACATTCTCTAGTAACAAAGAAAAAAAATCTAGTTCTTAAAACAGTTGAAAACGATATACACACAAGATGTAAAAATACAAACAAAGAACAGGAAAGGTGAATTAAACAATTTAACATTCAACAGAAACTGCAACTATCTGCAAAAAGTCGCATTCCTATGTGGTAAATAAACATATTTGTAAATTCAACCAAAATGTAAAAGAACACTAGATCAAACAGGATAATTTCTTCTATAACAGTTTTCATTAAATCAATATTGGAATAAGAAAGCAAAAAATTAACAATTTAAAAATATTTTTAGTATCATTTTACCTGACATAAGCATGCGTGGATGGACGTCAGCTGTGATGGAAAAAGCTGAATTCTTTGGATAGCCTTAATAAGAATTGGAATGCCTCTAATGTACTGAAAAACAAAAATAATTATCATTTAAGCACCTATAGAAATGATGATGCATATGGTCAAAAATTTATACTTTGCTACAAATATTTTTTGAAAAAAAATGCAAAATATTATCTACACCCAACCCCAACTAAGCTGCAAGAGTAATAAAAATGTAATTTGACGAAAATACGAAACTGTTATTAGAAGAACTTAAATGCAAATGTATTCAGCTTTAAAATCTTAATCAGAGATGATAAACATTAAAATTGATCACGGTTGTTTTTAAAATGACACAGAAATAATTCAATTCAATAACTGTAACTGCAAAAAGAAAGATGTCCAGTAAACTTTGAGGAAGATTTATTAATGTTCAACCAAACATGTAACATATTATTAACACAGATATAATGCAATTTAATGTGAATATGTTTCTCAATACAGATATGAAATTCTAGCATAATCTTATTTAAAATAACTCAATGGTTTCTGAAAAATTTTATATAATAAAATATGAAAAACAAAGCATTTGAAATTATTGGTAAACAATAATACACATTTGTATAAATGTCAACATGGGAGCACTTACCAATATTAAATTTAAAACTGAACTGTAAATATAACATTTGAAATTTACTTAAAAATTGTTTTAAAGCAAAAAAAAAAGCTTTAAATCAAACTGGATTCATTTGTTTTTATTCAATCTGGGAGCACTGAAATTTCAGAAAAAATAAAATGCTGCAATATAATTTAACAGAAATGAAGATATTGCAGCATTTTATTTTTATATACAAGACATACTACTGAAGGGCATACAACATTTGATTTAAAAAGTTTAACTTTTGGAAAAAATTTAATGACAAAATAAAAAAATTCTTTTGAGGAGTTAATATACAAGTGAAATTTTAAAATCAATGAATGATTTGACAGTTTCATGCATTTTGTTTATTCCTCTTCAGCAATTAATCACATAATTACAGACTAAAAAGAAGCAAGAACTTACAATAGAAAAGATGCATGCTTTTAAAATTATGTAAAAATAACTGCAAAAGAACAAACACTAAAGGGGGCATTAGAATAAAAGCGTCCTTACCTGTTGCCTTTCAACAAGACACATCGTGAATAATTGACAAAGTCGAGCAACTGAAATAAATCAATGAAAGATATTTTTTTTTTTTTGCATTGTGCATATATTTTTATTTACAAATGTATGATCTCACAAAAAATGTATGCACGCTATACAAGTATCAATTATGCAAAATCAAAAATAAAATTCTTAATATAAAATCAAATGCAATTACAAGGTTTTAAACCTTTAAATTTTTTAAAATATATATTAGTCTTCAAATTTTAGATAATACAGATACCAAAGAAAAGAAAGATTAAAACAATATGATTTCGGTGTATGTATTAAAATTAGAGACTTGTCATTTAAAATTACATGTCCGATATTTAACTGAATATTTGAATGTAGTTGTATTAATAATAACACCATCAGATTATAGGTAGGTATATACCAGGGATGGGGAACCTGTGGCCTTCTTGCGTTTCCTATGCAGCCCTACCAGTTATTTGTCAATTTGCATTGAAATATATATTTATCTGTAATATAATAATTACATAACAATAATCCTTAAGATTTTGCTTTTTGCACTGCCAAAATTTAATGAGGCCTTTCTGTGCAAAAAGATTCCCCATCCCTAGTATATAAATATGCTTTGCAAAGGAGTGAGGAAGCTTTTCAGAAGATTTTATTATTAAACAAACATTGAATATGCATGCTCAGGTTAGTTAATATTATTATTCTATCAAGGAGAGTCATCATTTACAATTTTATGTTTGTTTATAAATGTTTTAAAGCATTCAAAAATAAAATAATTTCCCTCTTTTTTTATACAGACACACACACACACAAAAAAAAAAACCTCTAAAACAAATTATGCATGTATTTTAAATAATAAAAAAAGGAGTAATTTTTTAAATGGAAATCAGAAAAGTAATAAGTAAAATATAACACTTTGAAAAGATGCAATAAAATATACTTATAAAAAAAAGCCTTTTTTTCGCTTACAAATTAATAATAAAAATTTCTTAATTAATACATGATAATATCAAATTTTTAAAAGAGTACAATTTTTTATCATTGCATTGTAGAATACTAACTCTGAAATCTACAATCAAAAGACATATTTTATATGAACTTACACATGTCTGGAGCAAACCTAACTTGTTCGCCATTACAACTAGTTATGAATTCTTGCACTCGAAAAAACTGAACATCAAAATCTGTCACAACCGGTAGACTTAACTTTACACACCTAAAAATAATGCAAATTGAGATTTAAAAAAAAACAGTATAGGTAAGATTTTTTTTTAATTAGCCACCTTTAAATTATACGAATATAAAATGTAAAAAGAATTTGATTACTCTTCCATTTATACATACTTTCAAACAATCAGGAAATTAAAAATTCCAAGTAAAAATTGCTCATTTCATAGATTATACTACTAACTAGTTAATACCATGCAGAGCATCTGCATTTGGTTATATGCATACCATGAATTTCCTGATGTTTCTAGAGCCAAACTGGTGATTCAGCGGCAAGAAAATTTGCCAAAAAAAAAAAAAAAAAAAAAAGGTGCCAAGTGATGTAAGCATAGCAGAAAAGCAGCCAAATTACAATGTTACAATAGTATTCTCCTTCATGTTCACCTCAATTTGTGAAATAACACGATTTTATCTTCGTTAACTTAAACTATTTTGAAGTTGATCAAAACTTTCTCTGGATCGCCTAAGGCCATCTGCTTTATTTCTAATTGACCTCATTTGAATAATTTCATCCAAAGTTTCATTACATTGTAAGAAATATTGTGAATTATTCATCTTAAAATAATTTTTTTCTAGAAAAAGTTATTTTACATCAGAACGTATATAGTAACAAGCTATGACTATGAAGTTATGCCTAACATGTAGGAGGCTACTAGTTTTGTTTTGTAAATAAACAGATTGTTGCCACCGGCAAAAGAGAAATTAACTTCTTTTGTATGTTATGTATATTAGCATTTTATATAGAGAGAGTGTTCTTAAATTTTAATGATAAGTTCTACTCTGAACTTTTAATCTTGAAAATTCATAGGAATGACAATATTTCCATTTAAATTGCTTATATAATACTTCAAGTCGGCAGAAAGCAAAAATCAATTTTTTTCTTCAGATATATAAAAAAAAGTTAGACTAAAATGATAATTTTCTAACAGTTGTTAATAACAAGTTCATTAAACAAAACCCAACATATCCTTTACATTTGCACAACAGAAACAAGTTAAGAATACTTTATTTGAATACTCATCAAAACTCAAAGTTAGGACAGGGTGAGAAGTTAATACTGGCATTAAAAACTTTTTTTCAATATGCATATAGCTCACAGAGTACTGCTTGATTACGAGAATCTTATATGATATATTCTCATAAAGATCATCATATGGAATTAATACAGAATTCTTTTAGATTACATGATTCAGGCACAAATTCGTATGTCATTAATGTAAAGAGTGGGATTTTTTTCCCCTCATAAAAGGAGCTTAGGTAATAAATTTAAATGGCTCAATAAAAATAAAGAGCTGTCTGTAAAAAAAAATCTGTGGAAGGATTCTCAACAGATGTAACTTAAGTAGATGGGGGTTAAAATCTAGAAGTTGGAGCACTCTTATTGAAACGGCACCAACAAAAGATAGCTGCTAATGAAGCACAGGCAGGCAACAGTCACAGTAACAATCTTGTCGAAGGGTTGCTAGTGAAACTAATCCGCTTGATTCTTCAGGTTACTAATTATTGGCGATGAAATCCATCGTGTTTCAACTTCTAGATACCAACCGTAGATGGAAAAAGAATATGTGGCATAATGCAATATAAGTTTTTGATATGCAGTTAAAAGTGGGATTAAGGGAAAAAAATATAAATTATATAACTTTAATAAAAAATTGAAGCTATTAGGGGAAAAAACTGTTCAGATTTGCAACCAGAATTAAGAATGTTTCTTTTTATCTGCTGAGAAACTGAAATTCTCTTATACTAAATTCTGCTAAATTATTACATTCACTGGCAGAAAGTCCATAAATTGATTTTTTTTTTAAGTCACAATTTTTCAGTTACTTTTTATGATACCAGAATTGCAGCAATATGATAAACATTTACATTAGAAACCATGTCAGTTACTGATGGCATAGTACCATAATAGAAGCAGTATTTATAATATTTTTACAAATAGGATTTAAAATCCAAAATTATTCTGAAAAATACTTGCACACCATGTATATTATTTCAGCATATATGTTGTACAAAATATGTGTACAGCATATGTGTTGAATATAATTTCTCAAAGCATCAGTTTCTAGACAAATTTAAATGCTATAAGATAGAACTGTACAAGTTTGACAATATAGATAAGTGTAATTATATCAAATCAATATCATGTTATATCAAATAAAATTGAGCAACTTTAATGCAGTGAAAAAAACTTACAAAACTGCTAATACACCTATTGAATGCTCCTGAACATCTAGTGTTTCCAACACATCATCCAAAAGGTTAGAATTTTTAGCTAATAGCGATGAACTTTTGGAGACGAAATCATGAAGAGCCTCAAACGTTACTGTAAAATAAAAGTATTGGTTAAACTATGATGTTTTAAAGGAAAATTAAACAATTTCATGAAATATTGACAGCATTTGCGGTGAAAAGGGATAAAAAAAAATTCAAAATGATAACAACAGTTATTTGCAACTATTATCATAAACTTTAATTTCACCTGAGTGAAATAAAAATAAGATCAGATGAATTTCAACACAGAAAGATAGTATTTCGACCTAAAGGAGTCAAACGTAACTTCATTGTTTTACTCATTTTAGAATTTACCAACATAATAAAAATTCGCATTCATACATACAGTTTACTAATAAAGAATGAAAAATCCTACCAGGAAAAGATAAACTGCGAACTTTAACAATAAATTGCTCCAGCGGCGTAGCCATTCTCGCAGATTTATATTTCAAGTTTCAATCAAAACAAAATCGAAATTGCAGGTAATTGCTAAGAGACGACTGTTGCCAAACACAATGAGTGTAATTCAAATGGTAGCACTCTTAGATACAGTTTTAGTAGGTGGAAAATGTTTCATAGATTTGATTAATTTTCTTTATACACTTAAATAAAAATCGCGCAAACCAGAAACATTAAAATTTTAATTTTTCGATATCTTTTTTACGTTTCGGAATTATATGAGTTGTTGAAAATTTATCCCAATGCTACATCTGGCAAAGATGTAAAAAAAAACAATAACGAATCAGATTAAACTTTTTTTCTTGTTGTTGACATATGATCAAAAGTTGTCTATCGTTGCTTGGAAAACAAAGCTTTTACTTAAAATATGGATGAATATGATGCCTCAGATAGGTAAAATAGACTGTTTTTAGAAGCTTTGACTTTTGTAGCGTTCATGTGTGATTTGTTTCTTCCCATATGTCTAATGATTCTCTATCCGCGATGTTTTGTCCTTAAAATGTCCGTAGTTGGTTTTGTTCGTGTGTTAACCAGTACTCGCAGATAGTACTTAGTATTTCCATTTAAAATGTTCTTGCGTTATCAGATATTGAAATGTAAGCAAAATCGATGTTGTTTCTATATTTAATAATTTAAATATATGTTATTTTGAGAGTTACGACTCTAATAAAAATATTATATTGTGCTAAAATTTGTATTAAAGAAATCCCAGCCAGTTATAAGTTAAGCACACCAATCTGACTGAAATTAAAATCTTACTTTTTCTGATCATTTTATCTCTTACTGTATATTTCTATATGAAATTGTGTTGTTCAATGATAACCACATGCTTTCTGAATTCTTAGACATGCTAAAACTTTTTGATTTGCTTCATTACTCCATGAAATTATGTTATCACTGTTTAGTAGAAAGTTCTAATAGTTTTTCCAACCCAAAAGAAATGCTATCACATTATAATTCATTGGTATCCACAAGATCTATTAAAAGAAAATGCCTCTTTTTAACTGACAAACTGTTTCAAAGTACATCTAATTCCTGTTTGTTGTGTTTTCTTGAAATGGTTATCATTTAGACTAATGACATTTGGACAGCTGCTTTATTGATTTAAAATGTTTGCAAACATTTTAAATGCATCAATATTTTCTTTTGGTTACTGTATCCGTCAGTTTTAAAGATTAATTTTCGGTTCTCTCTCTCTCTCTTCAGCATCTATGCCTTTATAAATGTTGCAAATTCAATTTGGAGATTGTTATTATTTCATCAATAGAGCAAGCAGTTATTATAATTGCATTGTCCAAATGAAGAGAAATATTAGTGTGCCATAAAATAAATGTAAAATCGTGGGAGGAAACAAAAGAAATTTTACATGTGTGGCTGCTATACCACATTTGCTTAAATTTTGGTTGTCTTGTTATTACTAAAAAATATAAGTTTTTATATTTGTTTTTGTTTAATTCTGTACTTTGATAGAAAAAAGGCCAATATTCAACTCTTTTTATTTTGAAATATTGTCACCCAATACTTCAAAACAGTAAAGTTCTGCAAATGGCCAATGACACCAATATAAAATTTTATAATACATTAATTGTGTCAGTCTGTTGACAAAAGCCTTTAGTTTTTTAAAGGACAATATTATTTTAAAACATTTGTTTTATTTCCTTTTAGAGACATCTTAAAGAACTTGGACTTGGCAATCATTCGAGAGATTTACGATGGCGAGAATGCACACGAAGCCTTTGAGAATGAATTGGAAAGAGCTCTGGAAACCAAAAACACATATATCGTCATAGAACCTACCAAACTAGGAGAAGAAACTGCCCGATGGATCTCTGTTGGAAATGGCCTCCACAAAACTGCTGTCCTCACTGGTTTTGGCTCCATTCTCTCAAGCTTAGTGTGGCCAGATAAAATATACATCAGTTTCCCCTTGAGTGGAATTAGCTTTTTTTGCACTGGATTGTACGCTGTCTCATGGCAAAGTGATCCATGTTGTAAATACCAAGTAGAAACTGATCCTAGGAATATCGAAAAGATGCCACTCGCAGCACTGACTTCTTCTTCATCTCCTGTGGTTTTGGTACGGAAAGACGACACCCGCAGGATAGTGTTACATACTGCTATAACATTGCTAGCTGTTGCATTCTGTGCATTTAGAATATACAAATCTTTTAAAACGGCGTAGTGATATATTTTTTAACCAAACAATTTCAACCATTAGTAGTCTATTTTGAAGTTTTATGGAGTAATAAAAAAAGAATCTAAACTCATGTGTGATGATAAAGTTATAAATTATGATAAAGAAACTTGGAGATTATTACATATATATATATACTTGCCCAAAGATGGTGTTTTAGATCTTTATGCAGGTGATGTACATCTTTTATGAATGTACTGTGCATTTATTTTGTTCCCTTAATTTTCTTCTGTCAGACTTACAACTGCAATTATAAAAGATATTTTATGCAAAATAATGCATAATAAATTTCTGTTATTGCTTTTGGAATTAAAAATAAAGTTCTGTGATTAAGTTGATAAGTTTTGAATTTAAATGATAGCATATGTATACTTCCAATTTATTCATGATAATAATTAATTTGAATTTCTAGTTCCTATAATTTATATTTTAATTTGTATAGAATTATATTAAAAATGATATTTTATTTCTGCAATTTCATTCTGATTTTTTTTTTTTTTTTTTGTTTATTTGAAGTGTTCTGTATAACAGAGTTTAAACAGAATTTAATTTGATATGTTTTGATTGAAATGCATTTTTGGAATATTTTATAAGCTTGTGTCTCTCATACTGAGATACTTTAATTTTTTAATTTTACTGTAACTCTGTTTAAATGGTTTGTGACGTGTAACTAAAAGCTCAAAAATAAATAAAAATATGAAAGTGTTTTTTATTTGTATTTTTTCCAATAACATTGACAATTGTTCTAAAATGATTAAATAATGCAAAAAATCCTCCTTGTACATGGGTTTGATGCAGGTTTAAACATCCTTCAGCTGGTGTGATGTGGAAATCTGAAGAGGGTACTGTATCAGGTGCATGTTGTTTCAAAACAGGACACTAACTAAATTAAACTAATTATCTCATTTGTCCTTTAAAACCTTAAACATTGTGTAATGCATCTTAAAATTCCTTTGAAAAATTAAAAAACAAATATTTTTAGCCAAGTTGAAATGTTTCATGGAAATTTTTTCAATAGTAACCATTTAAATTGATCCAAAATAAAAGTTTAGGTTAATATAAAGGTAAATTGATGACAGTTTTTTAGTATTATGGTTGTTCTCTTGATCTTCCCTTCCAGTGCTTTAACTTGTTTGCTATTTTGTATAAATAACACTGATCAACAAATGCCAACCTTTTGTTTGCTTCAGAAAGGAAGTATACCAATTCCTAATTAGTTTGATGCACTGAGTTTGAAAATGGCAATAAAAATCTTGTATTGGTTCACATTTACCCGAGTTGATTAACTGTTATGAAAAGAAAACCACAAACATACATATGATGTAGTGTAGGCTACTTTGAGCACAAGACTTGTTAAGATATTTTTCTAATTAAGAAAAACAACTGTAGTTGTCAAAAACAATAGTACAAGGTAATCTGGACATTAGTTGCTTGTATTTTTTTTTTTACTGCCCTCTTTTTATGAATTCACAGGTGACATACCAGCAGTTGTCTGTCGTCACTGACAGGTCCCATTTCCTTTGATAGCATCTCTTCATACTAGAGATGTCCAGATGGAAGCATTCACCATGTTCATCGCTTATAGAACCACAGTTGTCAGCAAAAGATTCAATGAGATAATGTAAAAAATGTGTTTTTAAAGACCAAATTTCACAGAGCACTTCTTTCCGTTCAGCCACTGACAAGTTGTTGTACAATGCTTACAACATATGTATAGAGCCCATGCTTTGCTCTAGCTTAGAATCAAAGTATAGTTTGTAGACCGTTCTTACAAGTGATGTTACATTTTGCTTTTGCTAAGCAAACATAAATGTAGCAAAAATTGTCAACCCCTAATTAATTGCTTGGCAGAATTAAATTTTCATTTCATTTTAGCTGACTTAAACTAGGAATTATAAGAAAGCAATAGTATCAGGGAAAGCTAGCTATTTTTTTGATAATTCTTGAAATTTTATTGTCTACCCCCTATACTTTTAGTTGTCTATAAATTTTTTTGCCCCACTTACAACTTCCATTTCCTGCTACTGGTTGTTTGGTGATCCATTGTCGTCATGTGTTTATCTTATATAGTATAATAAGTTAATAGCCGAAACAAGTGAAAATATTTATTATTTTATTTTGTTATGAGATTTAAATAATAATGTGCTAATTTGTTACCTATATCAATATACTGCATTAACTATGAAATTTATGTCCTTGATTTTCAGTTATTGCTCCTCATCCCGGAAGGAGAAAGTGAAACGCAGTCTTTGCAGAACCTTTCATCCTTTAAAAAAAACACACACACCAAAAAAAATATTTAAAAATTATCCCCATTAATGTCGCAGTATTTGACTTCAAAAGTCAGTGACAGAATTGCAAATTCTGAATGTATGCCTTGGTTTTAAATAATTAATTTTAATATAATGTTTTGTCATATTAATGAGTAATAAAAATTCTACTGGTTAATTAGTATTTTTATATCTATTTTGCATTATACTGTGGTCTGCCATATTTGGACAAACTGCCTGCAGAACTTTTCTAACTGTTTGAGGTCAAGTTGCAGAACACTGGATATAATTCTGCTCCTGGGGCTCCTCATTCTATCAGTCAATTCTTTCTGCCTCAACATCATACAAATAGTAAATTATTACAAATAATTATTTATTATAATTAGCTACTTAATTATCTCTAATTAAATATAAAATTAATTATTTTGTTATTTTAAAGTTAAATTTGAGAAAGAAGTTTTACTTGGCCCCCCCACCCCCTGCTGGAAAATTTCTGCTGCCGCCTCTGAGGAGATCCAGTTCCAACAGTGAAGTATTTCATCAAATCACTTAAGTGATCTCTCAACTAGGGCAAATGAAGTGCATTATCTTGCAACAAATAATGTTCATGTTGCAGAAATTAACAACTAATCCAAAGTTATAGCCAACTCAAGATAAGTATTCAACTTCAATTCATCAGGTTTCTTAAGTTATGCCTCTTGCTCTTCGTTTCAAACTTAACACATTCTTCGCTACGAACGAGATATCTCGTCCTTCAGGAATCTTCGCTGCGCACTAGAATTTGACTTGCATAGCAAATTTATTAAGTTAAACATATTAATAGATTTCCACAGAATATGTTCACTTCTTTCATTTTTGATTTATAAATTGTCTAGAGCGAGCACGGTTACTTTTTGTCTTTCGTGAAGCTTGCATCTATTTCGCCGATAGTGATGAATGTGTTAAAAGAAGTGCTTCTATCACTGGGTCTCGCATGAATATCTTAATCTGAGCATAAGGGGTCTCTTCTGGTACCCCCGGTTGGGTTGGGTTCCGCACGTTAACAACGGAACCCATCCCAACT
>BGPR01010473.1:30519-41834 GCA_013235015.1 Araneus ventricosus
CCCCAAACCGGGGGTACCAGAATAGACTCCTTAGTAATATATTTGTCATTATGAAGCAAATATTCGTATCGGCATAGGTATTTACCACTAAGATCAGTGGTGTAATCGCAAATTAAGCAGTGTCGGAACGCTCTAACCTGGGTGACAAAATTTGCACTGTTTTTAGGCGTTTTTTTTTTTTTTTACAATTTTGTCTAATTTATTTTTTGTAAAATAAAAAAAAGCAGTGCTGCAACGGCGTTCCGGCTCCACTACACCTCTGACTGAGATAGTAGAAATATTACTTGAAATGTATCGCCTTGTGAATGCATGGGTTAGAAATAAAAATAAAAAAAAGATTTGGTCTCGGAATTTGACAAATTTGCGCGGAAGGGAGGAGGCCAGTCATTTTAAAGTATGAGATCCTCATACTGCTTAGTAATCGAGTCTAGAAAGGGCCTAAATTCACCTTTGAAATTGAACGCTACTCAACATATTCACCCTCTCCACAAATAATTTAAAAAATAAACTGAAGAGTTCAGGAAATTATAACTTTCTTTGATATGGTTTCATAAAATCGATAATGTGATTTTAGTAAAAAAAAAAATTCATCGACATAAATGTAGATAAAAATGCATCGATATAAATGTCAAACCGTAGGACTAGAAATCATGATATAAATTCGGTTCTAGAAATTTATAAAATTTTCATTATGATAGAAATTCATATCTTTTAACTTTTCTTCGGAATTGGACGATTCATTAAAATCCACAGAATAAGACCCGAGTTCTTAGTCGGGCATTATTCCCCATTTTCGCAGTATATTATCATTTGTCTTATTCAAAATAAGTTGAAAGGTTTGCTAATGGAAAGTAACGCGATATTCTAGAATGCCGCCTTACCTGTTGAAATATGAGCATGCAATTCCGACGATTAGCATCCTCCGAAAAAAGCCTTGACCTTCAGATCAAATGTTGCATCTTTTCCTGCTTACTCGGAACCCAAGGTCACCAAACATATTTAAGGTATCATTTACCAAGGTAGATATGTGAAGGGAAAAGAAGTAATATATTTCGAATCGTATTTTACGAAAGTAATATTACGTAAATAATAGTTTGATCAAGCTTTCCGTTTCTCAAATTCAGTCAAGTTCTCATCTTTTTTTCAGTTTCGTATACCCTTGTAAAGGCAAATATAACTGCGTAAACCGATTTAAATGACAGATATAAATAAGTAAGAAATAATACGTTTAAAATATGCTTATTTTTATTTTAAAAACTATATATCGTCGCTGTTATATTAAAATGTCGTATGTCAGAAAACAGCAAAATATACGAAATGTTGATGAAACAGCTGGAATTAGCGACGTATTGGCATTCTGTGACGACATACAATATCAAATACAACAATTTGAGAGCAAATATAGCTAACGTATGCAAGTGTCTCGTTCCAATAAAATGTTAAGGAAAATTTTACATATTACATTTTGATATAACGATGACGATATCTCTATAGGTCCAAGAGACCGTGAGAAAAAAGGTAAAGTACGTTATAAAATGTTTGATTCTTGTTACATATTAGTTGTTATATTGCTTTTTTAATAACGTCATAAATTAATGCGATAAATTATTTTTTTAGCGATAGATAGGATTAAAATATGCCTCCAGATTTCGCCCCAACATTCCTGATTTCTGGTTCACGTTCGCGCAATGGCGTAGATATAAAGGGGGGGGGGCACTCCGCTAAGAGCAGCGGCATGAGCTCAATCATTGTATACAGTGCACTCCCGATTATCCGGGTTAATCACCGGGAGGGGTCGCACGGACAATAGAAAAGCACGGATAATCCGAAAACTCCTTTTTATTAAAGAACAAATCAACATCAGTACAAAAATATAAAAATTGCTTACATTTGCATGCTGTATAACATCAAACTAGGAATTTTCCTTTTAACAATTACTGCTTAAAAAAATCTGTAATGCGTCTTTGCTTCTGCTGTTTGTTCATCTCTTGTCGTATATCGACACATATTTTACGAACCGCAGTAATGTCACCGTAATCAAATTCTGCATATAATCAAACAAAGTTTCCACAGATTGTAGAGCAGAAGAATGAAAAATTATATTTCCCTCATTTAGTACATCTTCTGTATCAGTACTTGCTGATTCTCCATTATCAAGTTTTTGAAGGATTTCTAATTTTTGTTTAACATTTAAAACGTTTCGTTTTCGTTTCACACCACTCATTTTTAGCAGTAAAAAAGTTCACGCTACTAACTGACGATAAACAAGAAGCAAAAACTAAAGGAACACGTGCGAAAGTAAAAGAGGACGAAGAAGTTAAAGAATGACGTGTCAGGAAGAAGCGTGTTCGCCGAGAATGAGCTAGCAGGAAGTGGATGATTCATTTCTCGGAAAATTAAGGGTTGAACCGGTAGAGATTGTACGTGGAGGTAGAAAGAAAAATCTATTCTTTAGCCTCCGTCGTCACTGCTCATTAGTTTGATGGAATTAATCTCTCGATAGAACATCAACATCGATTTTACATGCATGATAAGCGTGAAAATGTTTATCTTTAAATTTTTTTGTAGTGAGTGAAGTTTTTTGTAGTGAATGAGCACGGATAATCCGCGCACGTATAATAGAGAGTATACTGTATTTAAAAAAACAAAACAAATGTAACTGATACGTATTTTTCACCTTTTGTCGGTAAATTTCCGATATGTGAAAGGAAGACTGGAGATGGACGCTCGATTTCGCTGTATATCTGCATGGATCGAGGGCGTCAAACGATGAATTACGTTATTAATAAGTTATTTTTTTCCTGGAATTTACTTTATTTTGAGGTTTTTATTACCCGTGTAACTTGTAAAGGAAGGGGCGGCATATTGTAAGTTCGCCCCGGTGGCAAAAGTTGCAGCTACGCCACTGCGTTCGCGCTTCAAAATGTCCGTATTTACCCCAATGAAGATGCGGCTAGAGAAATTAAGTTCCTGAAAATTCGTTGTTTAAAATCGTAGAATTTTCTATATTTCGGCTAGCATAGCGGTTCTAGCTGAACGAATTTTTTCGATGATGGGGTACATTTGAACAGCTGAAGAGAGGGAGGCTGTCCATTATGTAAGAACAGCTGATGACGAATTCCATTTTATTCTATCCAAAATTCTACAAAATAAAAAAGTAATGATAAGACTTTTCTGAATAAAATTATCTCATTCGGAAAAAAAAGACGAGAAAGTGAATGAATCTCCTTATCCGCGACTCAGCTAAAACTGAAAATTAACAGTTTGGGCAGGTTTTTTTTTTTTTTTTTTCTTTTTTTCAGTAATGAATTATTTTTAACAAATATTAATAAAAATTGTATCTTCTTTGCATTCTGACGTCTTAATTCTTTTTAATTAATCTGAAATCTGTGCTAATGTTATGAAAGAGGATTGTTGCTATGCAGCTATTAGAGTTTTATACTATACTTCGACCCCTCCCAAGACCCTTCTTGCCCCCGCCCCGGATTTTACCCAAACAAATTATGGTAATTAGCAATATTGAACCCTAATCCCTTCTAACAAAGACAAACTGACGCCGAAATGTGTTGTAATAAGAACCAGCGGGAGTGGCCTCCCCGAAACTTTCTGGCATACGACCAGTAATGTGGAGTGGGTAAACCCAGTGGGTAGGTAAATATTTCTGGGGTATCCACCTAAGGCCTGGTTATATACCTTCATCCAAGATTATTTTGAGAAAAAATCATGAATAGTGATTTACAATGAAACATATAAAATTTATGAATTCCGAAAAACTTAATATTTTGCAAAAACAATTGCGTATGTTCGCAATTATTACGCACACTGAGGTACCACAACTTTAACGTTTTTGAGTACGAAATATCACACAAGATTTTGCCATACTTCTAGTTAATCACAGGCGTCCATCTGGAGAATGTCGAAACGAAGTTTCGTTTTAGGGGGTTGCCATAATTTCCGAAGCGCGTGTTTGCCGCTCGCTACAATTTCATTCGTAGACCGCCAAGGTCAAAAGCCAACCATACTAAGCGAAACGCTCGCCAACACATAGTAGCAATGTGCATTTTGAACCAAATATGCAATTTGAACATCTTTTTTTAACGGATTGAGAAGAAAATTGGACACAAATCTACAATTAAGGTCAGAAGGCCACATACCAAATTTCATATATCTAAGTCATTATCTTAAAGAGTTATTATGTTCACAAGTTTGCGATTTTACAGACCGACAGATTGTCCGCCCTTTGACGGATTTGGCCCAAAATTTTATACGGACCTACATTCATGATAAAACTGTATACCAAATTTTATCCATCTAGCTATTCAAGTTTTTGAGTTCTAGTGTTCCCATGGGACAGACAGACTTCCCGTAGACGGATTTTGTCCAAAATATGATAGGAACCTACAAATTATGTTTAAAGACCACATACCAAATTTCATCCCCGTAGCTTTAATAGTTTTCGAGTTATCGTGCTCACAGACAGACATAATTCCAAAATTGTGTTTTTCGGACTCGGGGTCTAAAACGTGGAGATTCGTCAAAATCTCGAGTTCGAATTTTTTTGATGATTACAATACTTTCTCTTTGTATACTTCGTATACGAGAAAAGATAAACTGACGCCCAAATGTGTTGTAATAAGAAAAATCTTCTCGTTTGAAAAAATCATAAATCTGCCACTGCTCTTCTAAATAAATACAGTCGTAAGCAATGTACTCACACAAATATGCGTGTTATGAAATACTTCTTGGTATATATACATATATATACTTCAAACTGATTAATGATAACTTTCAATGATTTATGGAAGCTGCATTTTCCAGGAATTGTACCTGTAAAAAAAAAAAAAAAAGCCCCCCCCCCCGATTTAAATTTTATCCTGTTTTTTGACAAATTAGATTTCAAAACATTAATCAAACTAATTGAAACATTAAAAATAATTTTAAACATAAATTATAGAGAATATTTTACGTAATTTTAAAATTTTTTGGATTACTGGTCTTATGGATCACCAATTCTACATCTGCTGAGATTATTTCCATTGTATTCAATTTTTATATTCCTCACTGTTATTTAGATTTGTTTTGTAAATAAATTGAAATTTGCTTATCTCAGAAGTTTAAACATTGTGGCGAATTTCTGCGCCTTGACAGAAAAATACACAAATTCAAAACTAAGAATGAAAGAGACGTTCAATAAATAACAAGTCAACAAACTAGAACAAAGGCGGATGCAAAAAGTTTCCGACGGAAAGGCAAGACATCTCCGACCGGTGGGGCAACTAAAACTTTTCTAATTTAAGTAACTTCAAAATAACACATAATAATTACTTTTATATTTAATTAAAGGTAATTAAGTATTAATCAACGAATTCAATTATAATAATTATTTGGAATAATTAGCTACTTGCATAATGTCGGTGCAATAAGAATTGTCTGACGGAACGACAAGCAATAACAAAAAATGAAGAATATAAATCTCGTAGCAAAAGAAGTGTGCCTCACTAATATTGAAGACTAGCAGTACGCGCACGGCGATGCCCGTGGAATCAGGACTTCAACAAAATAAAAAAAAATCGCCCACAATGACACGAAAAAGTTTTCAAAACAAAATCAAAATTAAAGATACACATTATAGATTTTCCCGCTTATTTTTTCCGCGATAATAACATGTAGAAAAACAGTACAGAGTACATTAATCCAAAACAATATAAAAAAATTGTTGCCCGTGGAATCAGGACTTCAACAAAATGAAAAAATAAACTTCCGTCGCAAGTAAACCAAAGTTTCAACCACGCGTGGTTTGAAGGATCAAAACAAATTCAATTCCCCTGCGCATTATTCTGCTGCGCCAGGACCTGGCGAGACTCCCTAAATGTTTGCTTCCTTACAAAATCACTCCAGAATTGGTTTTTGGCAAACTGCCAAGTTTCGGAGCGTCCCTTCCTTGCACGGGCATTGCCACTAGTAGGCATGCGCAGGGAGTTAGTTTCAAAACTGAACAAGTATGCGATTATACAGACCGACAGACAGTCAACCCTTTGACGGATTTGGCCCAAAATTTTATACGGACCTACATTCATGACGATAAAACTGTGTATAAAATTTTATCCATCTGGCTTTTCAAGTTTTTGAGTTATAGCGTTCGCATGACCTCGAACATACAGACAGACAGACTTCCCGTTGACGGATTTTGTCCAAATTTTGATAGAAACCTACAAATTATGTTTAAAGATCACATACCAAATTTCATCCCCGTAGCTCTAATAGTTTTCGAGTTATCGTGTTCACAGACACACACACAGACACACATACAGACACACACACAGACAGACATAATTCCAAAATTGTGTTTTTCGGAATCAGGGAGGTCTAAAACGTGGAGATTCGTCAAAATCTCGAGTTCGAATTTTTTGACGATTACAATACTTTCTCTTTGTATACTTCGTATACGAGAAAGTAAAAAAATTCTTAGAACATGACAAAAAGCTCCGAAGGTTATGACGTCACCTGGCCCTTCAACCAATCAAATTGAAAGCTGCGTTCCGGAAGGCTATCGCTGAAGAAATTTCGCTCGAAAAAAATAACTTTCATCTGCCCAGGAATAATTTAATTTTAAAAAAACGGGAAAAGATATTTTAACCGTTCTTGTTTTAAATCAGAGAGAACCGCTCTAGTTATAAGCTGAAAAAATTTGAAAATAATAGTATTATTAGAAAGTCGGATGCAACAAATTTAAAAACAAAACTAACATTTAGGTGCTGAAACTGACTATTTTTTAAAAAATTCTCAAAATTCAGTAAATTACTTTAGAAATTCAAAACTAACTTCATTAGAACGGAAATCGCGTGCTCTTTCCGATGGTATATCTATTTTTGTCATACAATTATTCGAAACCATTCTATTGAGAAATTAGTGCGAAAAATCAACTAAAACAACTGAAAACATTAAATAAAAAAATTTCTAGATTAAAATTTAAAATTTCGGCTTCGAGGTGCATTCAGTCACCATTACGACTACCTGTGTACCAAATTTCATGGCTGTAAGTGCGATAGATTCGTCTGGACATCGCAGACAAACACACACACACGCACACAAACATTGCCTTTTATAAGTATAGATAACTTAGCTGCATTTGAATAAATGCAGATTGTTGTACACGAAAGCAGGAGTGTTGTATCCTCGACTTTCAGATAAACTTCAACCATACGGCGTTTGTTATCGTTGAAGTTTATTGTTTAGCAACGGATTCCAAAACCCTCCGCGCTTTTGCGCATGCGCCGGGCGTAGTTATTTTCATCAAAATAGGGGAAAAGTGAAGAATGGAATGGGAGATGTTTACATTTTAATTCGCGTGATCTAACAAAGAACTCCGGAAATGCGCTCATATGACTCATTGCCCGACACCCCTTTCCGGTGTAAAATAGTCCAAAAGTGCTAGTTTCGGAATCCGTTGCTAAACAATATATACGTTTTGTTCACCTTCGTCGAATATCGAAAGGGGATCGAGTATGTAATTTGGATCTCTTCTCTTTGACCGATTGCATACAAATTATTAAACAGATTTGCAATTATGGTGTAAAGAGCATATACCAAGTTTTATTTAGCTAACTCGCTGCGTTTTTGAGTTACCGTATTTATATATACACAGACAGTTAAGCCGTCGACGAATTTGGTCCAAAATTTGACATATAGATCTATAATTTCGGTCTAAAAAAACAACTAAAATCTCTCTATCCTGCTAATTTTTTGAGTTAATGTGTTCACATATACACGAATAGACAATGAACCACAAATAGGATTTAGTCCGAAATTTGACACAGATCTATAATTCTAGTGATAAAAAACCATATGCTAAATTTCATCCATCCAGTTTGTTGCTATTTGAAGTTAGCACAGCACAACGTAAAACAATGTGCAGTTAAATGTTCCAGCATATGTAGTTGTGTTTGCTACGTTGCTGTGACTTCAAGTGAACAGATTCCAGTGCACTTGACGTTTATCGTGTGATGATAAATCAACGTCATTAAGCTCTGATGCGTCTTTCGAAGCAAATTTTATTTCTCGAATTAATTAACAACCAATCACATTTTTGGAGAAACACAGAATTATACATCAAAACTTCTTTAAATCAAAGCAAGTTTGTGTAACTGAGATATTTCATTGACTTCTGAAATCAATTTGTGAGTATGAGCTGGTCAGTTCTTAAGGTTGGGATTCACTATTCTTATGGTTTTGTTTTCCACAAACTTTATTTTGAAGGCTAATCACGTGATGCAAAAAGAATGGATCATTAGTGAAACCTTATCTAGTTCCTGATAGTTAAAGAAATAATGATAAATAAGCTGTGAAAGGTTGACGAACCAGTTCGTAAACACTCGAATTGGAGGCAAACAACTTTCTGCGGAAAACCGCTACGTGACTCAGCGAACGATCCGTTTGACATCATTCTCTCTCCCTAATTTGCACACAAGTTCTCCACTGTAGCGAAACTGATTCATAACGGATTAGAGAATTTTTTTGGTTCGATGAAATTTTTTATATATATGATATTACAACCATATTTCTCAGAAAATAAGACCAGACGTTTATTAATTTTTGATCCAAAAATGCGCATTAGTCAAGTGACCAGATTTCCGAACAATAATCCGGAACGTTCTAGATATTGAGAGACAAAGCGGAATTATTCAGTTTAATCCGGAATGTCCGATTACTTTATCATCGACACGAATGATAGCATGAGAGAGTACATAATCGAAATTAATAGAATTCGAATGAATTTTGATAATGAACTGCCATTATTCGTTAAAATAAAGCAACTAAATTCAGCGTATGGTAAAAGTTGATAAGGATAATTCTATAGAAACCATTTTTTAAAAATTAAATCTATTTTCTTTAAAAAATTTCAATACGAACTACTTATAAGTAAAAAGCGAGTTAATCCGGAACATGTTAATCAAAATTGGAACAAATATATTTGTATATATATATATATCTGTATACAGAACATTTTTTTTCAAGCTGGAACTAATGGTCAGAAATAAGAATTGTTCCGATTAATCTGGGATGTCTACTCAGTATTTAACTTTTTCATGCATAGCAATTAATACTCATTCATTATTAGTGGACAAAAATCTGTATTTATTCAAACACATTTAACTCCTCTTACTACCCTTAATTTGTTTCAAGCCAAGAACAAATAATTCTGAGAGTGAGAAACGCAAGAACTGGCAACGGATGTTTAAGTATTTATATATTACAGTATTACCCAGCATTTACATTCCTGTCTTTCACGTCATTTACAACACGTTTGTTGGTCCCCTCAGATTTTCAGGGCATTTATTGTGTATGTAAATGGTTTCCCGCGATTTGCATTTCCACTTGCAGATGAAGAATAATTATTAAATCTTATTAATTTGTTTTCATTTTCTAATACTATCCGCGTGACACGACATTCTATTTTGTAATGAAAAAGTTCTATTTTGGGACAAATTTTGCTTTATAAACCGCAGAATTTTCGCATCATGTTTAAAACAAGGGGCATCGGTACACTTTCCACTAGGTTTACACCATTATTCCTCTGGTGCCTTAAAAAAAAGGGTGTACAACCGTATATAGCCGATTCAAAACTTCGGTTGGGCTTCTGCAATCGGTCCGATCCTGGTTTGTACATTCTCCCGAGGTTGATTGGCGTTTACGATTTGCTGATCAATTACATGAGATAGGGAACGAATCTCATCATTTTGAAGTGTGATCAGTTGATGAGATGACACTTCAGCTGACATTGTCAAACTTCCAAGCCATTGAGATGTTGGAGGTCAATATTGAGATGTTTGACCAAGGTTTATCCTTTAGTGTACGAACATCCTTTTTAAGATGGAAATTCTGACGAAGAAACAAGAAAATGCCTTCCCCTTTTTCGATTATAACCATTAGAAGCCATCATTTTCGAACGTCCATAGCATATCTTCTTGTCTTCCCTCATTAGCAATCAATCTAGCCCTCGCACGTCATGATAAAATAAAGAAAGGGAAGTAGGCAAATATGCACCAAATCTGCACAGTGGCGCCCGGGTCACATGATTTTTTTCGCCCCTCGTCGTTTACGACTTTAAAAAGTGACATAAACGCATTAACGTTTTTTCACCATGCGCAGTGGCGCCAGGAAAATATATATATTATTCTAGTCATCATCAGTGGATAAACAATCGTAAATGACGCCAGGAGTATGGTATTATTTTTACGGCTCATCATATTTTGCTTTAAAAATTGCATAAACGCAATAAAGCTTTGACTCCATGGCACCCCCTAAAACTGGCGCTCGGGCATGTATACCCCCCCGGACCCGGTCACTACGCCACTGAGTCTGCATATCGAAATGACATCGAACTCGCGACACTTCTCGGACTGAGGATTCTGACTGAAAGAAATTTGCAAGATGAGGCAGTCGATGAAAATAGACTTTATTGAAAAATGGAATGATATAACATGAAGGGAACAATCACCAGGTACAAATCACTGGTTGAGCAGGGTGCTGACGATCACTCGCCCATCGACCGTACCACAGATGCAGGTGCTGCTCTCCATGGCGGCTGACCAATCCACCGTGTTCACTGGCTTGTTGTGGCCTCCGATGTCCAGCACAGGGACGGCTGCGGAGTTTCCAATCTATACATTGCAGAAGAGATTCAGAGCAAAATTAATGTTTTCTTTTCTAGATACACACACTCGTGTCCAAAAATAATGCACAATTTTGAAGATGCTACAAAATTGGAGTTAATGTGGATACTAGGGTTCTCAATCAGTTGCTGAGAATCATGGGACATACTAGAACTCTCATTTTACACTGAAGCTTCAGTCACGAGGGCAATTGGGGGGGGGGGATGAAGGTGAAAACAGAATTTACCCATCCCGTTTAACAGAAAGCTGATAACGAGATGCAACTTTCATCAAAGGTTATGTTTGATGTGCGTAATAATTACACGCATTTTCGTAAACACAGCACATATATTCGGGAAGATATAAAGGTTTTCATTAAAAAATCCCAAATTTTTCCACATGCCTTTTGCTTATAACACCTAGAGTTTTCCACCAAATTGTACGAAATTTACAGAATACTTGGCAATATGTAAAAGAAGCATTGTATTAAAATTTAAATTAAAAAAATTGAATATTACAGGGAATATGAGCATTTGTAGTAAATAATTTTTTTACTGCGCAAGTGCAAAATGTAGCGTAATGATTTTTTTTTTTCATAACTTATATATATATATATATTCCAGTTCAATACCATTAGTATTCAGAAAGATATCGGCATTGCAA
>BGPR01010474.1:0-30338 GCA_013235015.1 Araneus ventricosus
TATATATATATATATATATATATATATCAATTATTTAATCAATACTGTGTACTGAAATATACAACACAATTATAAGCAATTCTAGCTATATTCATATAAATCACCTACCTTTGTAGACCTGAAAAACTTAGCCACTAAATTAAGTCATTTGAAAAAACTTAGTACATTGCAAATTGTGAAATCAAATTAGAGAAATTAAAACAGAATCAAAATAGATTTTAAAATATTGTTTATTTAATAATTGTTAAAATTAAGTTTTACTGCCAGGATTTACAAATGATATATTTTGATTAAGATGCACACAAAATGACAAAAAGAACAATTCACATAAAATTACATATAAAAACAGCTGCAGGTTTAATAAACAATACACTATAGCGCTATTATAAAAAAAAACTAAAACTCTTTCATTGAAACTTTTTGCTCTATGAATTTTAGAGCCAGAATTGAAAAAGGTGAAAACATACTTCGTTTTCTAACGTGCGAGCAAACCAAAAAAAAAAAATCACGTGAGATCTCATGTAATGAATTGAAAGAATAGGCAAAATGTTGCCGTCGAAAATTGTAGATCTGAAATGCACAGAAAGTTCACCAGTTTGTTGGCTGTAATGCTTTTCGCTCTTGCAATTCTTTACGACATTTTCAGCAATATTCAATCTCGTTCAATACAACTGAACATTCGTTGCAGACTTGCACGCCTCTAGATTTTCATCCGATCACATAGATTGGCGGACGTTTTTCGTTGCACAAGAAGTCACTATATTCTCTAAAGATTGCATAGCTGAAACTCCAATCTACAAAACTCTTGCAGAAAAAAGTTGGAAAAAGAAGCTGGTGATTCCAATCACTTTTACTTCTTCAAGACAAAAAAGAAAAATCAGCAAGGGCTAGCACCCAGAAGGCATAACGGCCTCCAGGAGCCCAACGGCCCTGGGGCACGCAGCTGCAAAAACTCCAACCACTCGTTCAGTCAAGCACAATGGAATTAATTTTACATAACAGAAAAAGCCTCCAGCCAGAGACTCCAAAACCTGATAACGCCAAAATTCCTACGCGAAACGAGATGGCGAGGAAATAGACCCATTGAAAAATTTGGTTTATAAATTAATAAAGTTGATAAATTAATGGAAACACAATCATCAGAAGTTAAGACATCATCAGTTAAGACAAATAATATTTAAGTCGAATACAAAGTAAATAATTAAGAAAAATTTAGATAATTAATGAAACGGCTAAAAATTATCGTTTGAATTTCAAAAGTTGTCAAAGATGCCAGAAGAGATGAAATAAACTTTGGTGGCGAAGAATTAAATAATTAAAAATACTGACAAAACCAAAAAATGATGTAGATGCAATTTTCGCAATCTAACAATACGGTAGCCCGGTCCTATCAATCATATTTAGTAAAATATTTTTGACACTCTAACATTTAAACAAAAAAAATTCCTACTTTTCTGCGACTAAAATTGAGGGTGATATGGAGCTTTGAATTTCATGATCTTTAACCAATCAGCGGCCTCTTCGAGCAAATGCTGCGCATTGATTGGTGAATCATCTCCAAGACGGCTATTGAAATTATATAAAGTGGTCTAAGTCAGCGATATTCAAAGCTCCATAACTCGGTCGGTTTTAGTCGCAAAAGAGTGGGACTTTTTTTTTGTTTAAAATATTAGAGAGTCGAAATTTATTTACTAAATATGATTGGTAGGACCGGGGTACTATATAAAAAATTAAATTTCGTAACTTTTTCAGGAATATATTTATTCACTCAAAAACATATCTTATAATTCCCTTCATTTAAAGCATTTTTCCAACTGGAACTATATGTCTATCTCTAACGGTTTAAAAATTAGCTATTGGACCACGATAAATGTGGACACCCTGTATACAAAATAAATGTCTTCTTTGAGTATTATTTCGGAACTGTCGTGGGTTGGAGGGTCCCAGGCTCGAAACCCGATTCCACTGAAGATCCTATGTGTATGCGGGTCTGGTGCACTTTAAACATGACATCGTGGCCTAAACGTCCTTCCGCTGGTGTGGCATGGAATCTTGGAGATAAGGGTGCCTGCCCAAGTGCCGTTGTCATCATCCAACAGCGGATTAAAAATTAAAAGGTCCATCCCAAAATAAATACCTCTAGCGTTGCTGGCAAAACGGTACCTTAATATTGTTAAACTAAACTAATTATAAATTATTTCATCAGTTTCGCAGCTTTTAAAAGAGCAACTTGATGCAAAGAGCAGAAATAGTGTTTCCCGTCGTTTTTACAATCAGAGGGGCATGTAATCATCTTGATTTTCTCTTATAATGACACACCCTGAACTTGGATTAGAAGGCTCCGATGAAAACTCTTCATTTGTACTCCAGTTTCCAGAACTTTCAAGGATCGTTCTTCACAAACTTTTAACTCTGGAATTTCAGAGTGTGTAACTGTTTAACGCATCTTTTTCCATGCTTATTTACTTTTACTTTCCCCCACAATTTATTTATTTATTACTAGCCGCCTTCGGCGATCAGCTTGTTCGCCGAGAATATGATTTTAATTGAATCTTGCGTCATTTTATTCATGGTTCTCTTAAAAAAGTAATTTTAAACTTCGGATTGTAGTAGATATTTAAGTCATGTTCTATTAGTGACCTTTAACCTCTTCTATTCATTGTCTACATAAATGTTCCTAATGGAGTCAAATAACTGACCTTATCATGAAATCTCTAATTCCATGTTGTCGGCACTACCTTCACTTTCTTATTCCTCTTGTAAAATATGCATTTGAATTCGACATTAAAATGAGGCAGCAAATTTTTTGGCCAGCGGCATGTTAGCTGAATTAAAACATGCTGAGAAAAGAATGAAAACATAGCAACCATAGTAATTCAGCTTTATGGATATATTTCTTAATGTAAGCAAAGCAATATTCCGGAGAGAATGGTTTACAAATTTCACAAAATTCTTGATGAAATAAAATATGAAAGCAAAATGTATTAGGATCCTATCTCAGATTATAACAATGAAAGAAAAGAATGCAATTAAATATTTGTTTAAACAATGAAAACTGTTTGAGTTGCATTTCAACAATGAAAAGTATTGTTTTAAATTATGCCAAAAATATTTTTAAAAATTTATTAAAATTCGAGAAAACACTGTACGGAAAATTTAATTGATATTATTGGAAAGGTAATCTTTTTTACTTTCAGATGGTGTAAAAATGAAGTTTGTGCTGTAATATTTTCGAAAGTTATTGATGAAAACCGCCGAAATTTACCCTAATTTCTAATTAATTAAAATTTCAAAAAAGTGCTCCAAGATGCGCATTCCCACCCTTCAAAGTATGTTTGTGCTAAATCTCGTAGCTCTAGGTCTAGCGGTCTGCCCTGTAGAAGACCAGCACACAGACACACACACATTCTCCTTTATTATTAGTAGATATATTTTCTAATTTGATCTTCTTTCCGCGTATTTAAAGTTCGCTTTGAAATTTTATTTTGTAATCTTTATTAATTTATATTTAGTTTTTGTTGTAAGTTTTTGTCAGTATTTTTCTTAATTTTTCTGACTGTTGACATGCATGTTGTTTGTTCTTCACTTTTGACATTGTGTTTTTATATGTTTTTACATGTTTATTTTGTGAATATGTCCTGCCGACTTTCTTGCGCCTTACACCATTTTGGGTTGGTAAGTGAAGCCGGCGAGAGTTAAAATTTTTAAAAAATTATCTTCGCAATGAGCGAAGAGAATCAAGTATACATTTTGCACCTCTTCCCATTTACTGGTTTGGTCCAACATTCGATACAGATCCATAATTTTGACGTCAAGATCAAATACCAAATTTCATAGATCTTGTTGCCTTTTTGAATCACCGTTTTTACACATCACCAGAGAGACATACAAACAGAAAGCCCATCTACTGACGGATTCAATACCAAATTAGACACTATAAAATTATATCTGTATTTCTGTTAAGGGGACATACGACTCTTAAACCTCGAAAAAATGGTAGAAAGCTGTCAAATTCGATACATTATATCTCTGAAAAAATTCAATTCACAAACTCACTTTTTAACCGAAAAATATTTGTTCTTTCTGTTATAGTGCACAGATTTTTCAAACCTTCAAATTGGTAAGTATTTGTTTGAGAGAGTAATAAATAGCGGTATAATTATTGGAGAAAAAAATGAGATAGTCACCTTGCGCGCATGATTACTGATAAAATATTTATCTATACACAATATTTTGTGTATCTAAGTAATCCAAACAGTCTGTTTAAGAAACTGAACCTCAATTTATTAACATTTAAATTTAATTTCTATTTTATATACCAATTTAAAATAAGAATGTTAAAAATAGTTAATATTTCCAACATTTCTATTCCTCTGAAAAAACTTCTTTGGAGAAAAATGTCCAAAATTGTGGTTCAATTTTTAGAACATAGCTAAATACATATTCGGTAAAAATCTGATGTAAAAATATTCAATAGTTTTTGAGATATCGTGCGCGCAATATGGAAAAAACCCCACATTTTGAAATATAGCGCTTAAAGATAGGGCCATATTGAATGTTTACGTTGGAGAGCTGATACATTTTCCTTCATAACTTTCATAATTATAGGAATGTATTTAACGCGGATTTTTTTAATTGTTCAGATAAGACAGGGGAATAATATATATATTTTTCATAAAATATTAAATGTTCGAGGTTTAATTCGTATGTCCCCCTAATAAAATTATAGGCCAAATTTGATCTATCTAGCTAGTTGCGTTTTTGAGTTAGAGTGTCCACATATCGAAAAACGGAAAGAGGGATATGACAAATTCCCCATGACAAATTTGAAAGAAATGATCGAGTACAGAGTTTTTTAAAGATATTTTCGATTATTCAAATCTTAAAATTTTAAATTTTATGCCACTTTCATTTTAATTTGTTCCGATATTTAAACAAAGAAGAGAATTTCAACAAAGTAATCTTTCAGTCAATTATTAAATAATAAAAAATAACTAATATTTAGATGAGTAAATAATAAAATCGATGATAAAATTACAGAGCAACATTAACCAGCTATTTTTAGGAACAAATCGAAGAATGTTTTCGAACTCGAATGAATATGGCGTTGCATCTTATCGATTCGTTTATATTTTTTCCATACATATGCATTTTTTTCCCTATTTATGCCATTCTCATATTATGCATCCTCCTTTTATGGTCAGGGTACAGGTCATTTTCTGAATAGTATCAATAGCACTCGGCCACCTGTGTCAGTCATCTATAGCATCTAAAGTTGAAGCATATCATTATTTCTCTTTATACAGAATGAAATAATCTTTGTGTTTATAGGTTTGAAACAAGTATTTTCAGAAATTATCGAACCAGCACGTGAATAATGGAATGCAAAATTAGTCAGTAATTTCAGAGATTTTATTTTAAAATTATTTTAATCTATATGCATTAGGGTGGGCCGAAAAAAACTTTTTTCCTATTTTCGATAATGGTAATCATGGGTAGTGCGAAAAAGGTGCCATTGGTGGCATAAAGTTTACATAAAAAATTTGAAGTGTGTAGGATAATTCCTAAATGTGCCGCAAATGCGTAGAAATTTCGGCCAAATGTTGTTTTTTGATGTTTTTAACAAAATTTGTAAATTTTTTTCTATTTTCGATGATCGGTAGTGCGGAAAAGGTGCCATTAGTGGCACTAAGTTCACATAAAAAATTTGAAGTATGTAGGATAATTCCTAAATGTGCCGCAAATGCGTAGAAATTTCGGCCAAATGTTGTTTTTTGATGTTTTTAACAAAATTTGTAAATTTTTTTCTATTTTCGATGATGGGTAGTGCGGAAAAGGTGCCATTAGTGGCACTAAGTTCACATAAAAAATTTGAAGTGTGTAGGATAATTCCTAAATGTGCCGCAAATGCGCAGAAATTTCAACAAAATTCTGTTTTTTTTTACGTTTTCAACAAATTTTGTCAAATTTTGCCTTATTAACCTGTAATAATTCTATAGTGTGTCAAATGTTCTGTATTTCATTTTTTAGATGCGTTATGCGCTATAAGTTAGCTTTTTATTAATATTAAATTCTTGCTTTCTCGCATATAAATGGGAAAAGCATTTTGTTTCAATACAGAGCGATCTGTCTTTTTCTAACTTCATTTCTTTGTTTTCAGTGATGCGCCATTATGTTGGCGAACAGCGGAAAAATGTCAATTGAAAAAGTTGTAGGACGTAATCTATTTAGTACAAAAAGACTCCTTGAGCACATTAATACGAAGAACAGAACGTTTAAAATGCACATTTGAATTGTGACGTCACAAAACGGATTAAAAAGAGAAAAAACAATTAGTTATCATAAGATACCTTTATTTACGGTATTCAAAGTACTTTCCATCATTTATAATACAGATTTTAGCCCTTGCTTGAATTTCACTTTGCGAACGTTTTAGTATATAGTTGATGCGCAATCACAAGCAACAGTAATAAGTCCTGTAATGTTGGTGGCAAAATACATACACCTGCTTTTTGAGTTATTCCCACAGGAAAAAGTATATAGGGGTAATTTTTTGCCCTAAAAGTATAATTTTCTTCTTTTGTCCATGTCTTGTGACGACACAATTTCCGAAAATGCGAACAATCAAATGCGCATTTTGAGCGTTCTGTTCTTCGTATTAATGTGCACAAGGTGTCTTTTTATAATAAATCAATTACGTCCTACATCTTTGAAATTGTCCCCTTTCTGCTATTTTGTACCGTTTTC
The DNA here is from genome assembly GCA_013235015.1 of Araneus ventricosus. Taxonomy (NCBI): domain Eukaryota; kingdom Metazoa; phylum Arthropoda; class Arachnida; order Araneae; family Araneidae; genus Araneus; species Araneus ventricosus. Next base: position 6,748 of record BGPR01010474.1, read on the forward strand.
GAGATAGGAAAGCTAATTCCGAAGTTCGTCACAAGGTGGCATTGTAAGTGGTCTCATCGCTTAGGGCATAGACGTTCCGAAAATATTACAGCACAAAAATCCTTTTTCAGCCATCTGAAATTGCAAAACATTACCTTTCCAATGATAAAATCTAAATTTCCGTACAAGTTTTTCTCTATTTTTAATAAATTTTTTAAACAATTTTTTGGCATAATTTGCAACAATAATTTTTAGTGTTGCAACGCAATTCAAACCGTTTTCATTATTTAAATAAGTATTTATTTGCGTGTTTCTTCCCCATTGATGAAAGCTAAGACAATATTGGACTGGATTTTTCTTTTTCATTTATTTGATAATTTTTTCTGTGAAATCTGTAAAGGAAGTCCTCGAAATAGTAAGTATATAATGAAATAAACCAGTAAACTGAAAGATTATCGTTGTTATGTTTTAATTCCTTTTATGAGCGAGTTTTAAGCCAATTAGGATGTTGCTGGTTGTAACATGTGCCGCACCAATGCAATGTTGAAATCAATTGCTTATTTTGTTAATGTAGACAAGTAATAGTACAACAGTGCAAGGCTACGAAAAGAACGCGGGTTAAATGTCTATAGCAATTTGAAGTTTAAATCTACTTTGTAAGGGAACCATAAATATAAAATTATCCATAAGACATTCAGTTAAACTTTTATGACCGGCGATGAAGCTGGTCACCGAAGGCGGCTAGTTTCACAATATAAACTTCAATAAAGAGTAGTAATGCACAGAAATGTTTTGTGATACTTTAAACCTACGTTACGTTGACGATGACGGATAAAAGAAACTGTCGGTTAATTGAAGTTTTACTGTGTCTGTCTAATTTCAAAAAATTACTGTATTGATGAGTCATATTAATCTGTAATTGGACATTATTTCATTTTTTCTTGATACAATGTTTCAGAAACACTGGTTAGTTACACGAAGAGAGGTTGATCAAGTGATCAGAACAAATATATTATTGTGGAATAAAGTTTTCTAGGATTTAAAAGAAGCTACATCAACGATGAGCAATGCTGTGTATAATTTAATATCAAAAACGCTAATGGAAAAAATTTATAAATGAGACTCATTATTAAAATAAACAGGTTATGTCTGATTTTTTTGTTGTTTTATCTGGATTCTTTTAATTTAAGTGACTGTATAAAGCCTATTATGTATGTATCAATCGGAAATTTAGCTATTTCCATAAAGTAATGAATTTTTGTAGTAAAATCATGGATTTAAACACATTATTTCATTTCTTCTTTATACAATGTTTCAGAAACACTGGTTAGTTACACGAAGAGAGGTTGATCAAGTGATCAGAACAAATAAATTATTGTGGAGTAAATTTTTCTAGGATTTAAAAGAAGCTACATCAACGATGAGCAACGCTGTGTGTAATTTAATATCAAAAACGCCAATGGAAAAAATTTAGGAATGAGACTCATTATTAAAATAAACAGGTTATGTCTGATTTTTTTTGGTGTTTTATCTGGATTCTTTTAATTTAAGTGACTGTATAAAGTCTATAATGTATGTATCAATTGGAAATTTAGCTATTTCCTTAAAGGAATGAATTTTTGTAGTAAAATAATGGATTTAAACACAGTTTTCAGCTATTTTCTCATAAGAAGCAAACAATAGTCCAAACTTTAGCCATTTTCAAAGGGAAAAGTCGTTTTTCCCTCTAAGTAGAGATAGGGACTGATAGTGTAATTTCAACTTTGATTTTCGATTAGATGGAACGTTTTCGAACTAAAAAGCCATTTTTTAAATTCCTATACAGGAAATGAAATAAATATAAAATTTAAAATAAAATATTGGATGATAATTAAAAGTACAGGAAGTAAATAAAAAACATTAAAAAGATTCTATAAAATTTTGAGATCAAGACAGACTTAACAGGACTTAGCCTAAAGGTGGCAATTAATTCGGAAAATTTAGACAGGAATTAAAACGTATAAAGTGTCGTAAGTTTAATTAATTATTAAATAAATTAACAAATACGGATATTATCTTTAAGTTTTAAAACTAACTAGAGGAGACTCAAGTGTGTCGAATGACACATAAAATAAAAACAAAATTCAAAAATATAACTTAAAGTATAATTATGCAGAAAATTATGCATTTAATAATTCTTCACTAAATAAAATAAAATAATGACGATAAAAAATACTGGAGACCCATATTTTGTGACATAATGCTTTTGACGTATTACTGCAGGCTACTTAGGGATTTTTTTCCCTATCCTGCTAGTGACAGCTCTCTGACACTTCTTCTGAGGTTATTTTTCGCAGCAACAGTTTGCGGGATGGCTCGCAAGTGGAAGTTTTTATGAAGGCTTTTACGCCGGTACATTTTTTTCACGATCAGTAATGGATTTCTTTCATATATAATTTGCTTTCTTCGCTTACATCAAACTAAGTCAATATTTGTTGACTACTTTCCTTCCAACGAAAAAAAGGAACGCATCCCGAAATAAGGCCAATGGCAAAAGATATATGACAATTTTTAATATAATAATGTTATTAACCGCTTATGAATACTTCCATTGTTTTTTTGAAGCCTGCTTTCATCTATTTTGTTTGGCGCTGATTTAATTTGGCTTACGGAAACGTATCTTTTCAATATATTAGGATCGTTATCATGTCGATTAAAGTCAAGTCACTTCTGAATGATTAACGAAAAAAATTTAAGGAGAGTTTCATAATTATTTTATTCGTTTCGGCAGGCAACTGATAATGCTTAGACAAAAGTTAACTGGATAGAATATCGATAACTTCCACCACACCTTTCGAGCAAAAGTATTAAACATTTGACTCTCTTTTATAGAGTAAATTACATGCAAATAGTAATTTTGTTTAGTTTATTAAATCCCATTCTGAAGCCAAATGAAAGCTATTTTGGAATGGCCACGATAGATTCCCACCCTTATTCATACTGTTACAACGGATGTAATGTCGCTTTCCTGCCTCGATAGTCTTATAGTTCGGGACGCAGTTTTACAGGGGTAAGCATGGAGTGACGGGCAGCGACCATTACGGAACCCTTGTCCTTGGCGACCGTTTTGGCGACCTTGACGGCAAATCGATTATTCCAGAAAATGCAACCCTTTTCTCGATATCTCTATTACGAAAGAAAATACGCTCGAATGTACGAGAAAACTCCATGTGACGTCACGACCTATACCTATATATATCGTGGAGAATATATAAGGGTCACATTTGGGTCAGAGAGAGGTGTTGATCAACTGGAACAACTTTGGAGTTTCGTCTACGATGCGAGCTAGGAAGCCGGTGAGCTGAGCGCTATTCAAAGTGCTGTTATTGTCGTTATTAGTGATTTGCTGACTGTTTGTGTTGCTAAATCTCAAAGTGCTGAATTGTTATTACCTCTGAATTGTTGTCTGTTTATGTTGCTAATCTGTGCAAGATCTACTGTTTCCTGTTATCTATGCTACGTGTTTTCCTGCACATTTGTGAATAAACCTCCATTCTGCATTATCCTGCGTGCTGGACTTTTTACACCATACACCCACAAAACGATTTTTGTAACAATACACTATCATACTGTTACAAAATTGTAATGTCACTTTCCCTGCCTATGGTTAGAAAGAGACATTTATAGAGGTTCTTACTAGCTGACGGGGGAATGGAGGCCAATAACCTCGGATCTTGGCGACCATTTTGGCGTTAATGTTGGCTAAAATAAAGGTCAAATGAAGGTCCTCGAAAATGCTCTAATTGTCGCTGTATCTCTATTAGGAACGGAGTTATGGAGGTCCTTCTGGAATTTTCCTTATGACGTCGTGGTCTGTCGGAAAGCCTATAAATGTCGAGCTGCAAACGAGGGAAATGAATCTCTTTGGACTCTTGTTCACATTGCGAGTTGGTTAGCTGTTAGACACTGAGCGCTTCTGTTCGTGCTATTGCTGTTATTATAAGTAATTTGCTGTAGGCTTGTGTTGCTAATTTGTACAAGTGCTGTTTTTTTCCGCGCGCTTTGTGTTTTCGAGAATATTCGTTGAATAAAGCATTGTTCTCCATTTTCCTGCTTTTTGGACTGCTTTCACCGTACACCCACCAGACGAATTTCGTAACAATACTTTGGACTCAGGAAGAAGAATTGTGAAGCCCAATAAAAACATTTTGCCTTTTTGCGGTTTCTTTGTCCTCATTGGTCGTTTTCATCATTTTCGCGGTCTCTGCCTAGTCGGCGTTTTTCTTGCTGCAAGCATCGTTCTAACGCCACTAACTGTTTTGACGTAGACTTAAGTCTCTCCATAGTGGTCTAATGGTGTGTCGGGAAAGGAAAAAATTATGACGCTTTTCGTGGCATTTTTAAACGCTTATAACTCCGCAACCAAATAACATAGAGAGTTGGTTTTAGTTTCATTTAACTGAGAAAGGTTCATATTGAAGGTTGCAAAAATAATTTTAGAATTTGGAATTACGTTATAGCCATAGTCGAGCTTCAAAATTGGTGAAAATCACTAAAAATTTTGATGACGTCACAGCGACCGATGCGCGAGCACGCGGACTAAGACAATTCATTCATCGATCTGAGGTTCACGCGAAATATTACTCAAGAATTGTTGAATTATGTCGAATTTTGTGCTAAAGTTAAACGCTTATAGCTCCGGAACAATAATTAGTATTTACAGAGTTGAAGAGAGAGTATTAGAAATAACATACAGAGTTGATTTTAGTTTCGTTGTCATTTAACAGAGAAGTAAAAAGTAGTTTTAAACTTCAAATTACAATAGACATTTAACCCGCGTTCTTTTCGTAGCCTTGCATTCTTGTACTGTTACTTGTGCATACATTAACGTAAAATACGCATTTGATTTCAACATTAAATTGGCGAGGGACATTTTACGGCCAGCAGGATGTAATTTGTTTAAAACACGCTGATAAAAAGAATTCAACATCGCAATGTTAATCTTTCAGTTCACTGGTTTTTTTCATTATATACTTACTATCTCGAGGACTTCATTTACAAATTTCACAGAAAAATTGATCAAATAAAAGAAAAAGTAAAATCCTGTTAAGATATTTTCTTAGCTTTCAACAATGGAAGAGAAACATGCAATTGAACATTTCTTTAAACAATGAAAACGGTTTGAAATGCGTTGCAACAATGAAAACGGTTTGAAATGCGTTGCAACAATGAAAAAGATTGTTGCAAATTACGCCAAAAAATTTTTTTTTTAATTTATTAAAATTAGAGAAAAAATCATACGCAAACGTAATTCATATCATTAGAAAGGTAATTTTTTATTTACTTTCAGATGGTGTAAAAATGATTTTTGTGCTGTAATATTTTCGAAAGTTATTAAGGAAAAACGACAAAATTTAGCTGAATTTTTAATTAATTAAAATTTTTAAAAATGGATCCGAGGTGAACTTTCCCACCCTCCAAAGTCTGTTTGTACCAAATTTTGTTGCTCTAAACCAAGCGATCTGTCCTGTAGAGAGCCAGCACACACAGACACATTCTCCTTTATTATTAGTAGAGATATCATAAGACTCTCCAACGTTTGGTTTAAATGTATGGATTTTAATGAAAAGTTCTGAAGGGCGACTACATCTTTAAAATCAGCCTTCCATCTAGGGTTTTAAACATAATAAATCGCCTTTGCACCAGGTAATAGAAAAAAGTTTTTAAATGTAATTTGAAAGCATATTTATAATTGAAACTGGAAAGCGATGTTGAACTCAAACCAAACCAAAATCTTAGAAACATCTATAAGAAAGATAATATCATAGCATTTTCGCAGAATATTTTATTCTTTAGATGCTAGAACCTCAAGTAAAAATTAATTGCACTTAAGGTATCCGACTGTGTTCGGAGACATTTTTTTGAAAATTAACTTATATATATATATTTTTATGTTATTTTTCAACTGCATATGTTTTACAACAATGAAAATATTGTAAAATTAGGCTTTCAAAATAAAATTCTTTAAAAAAAACTGAGAAATTTGAAAAAAATTACTAAAATATTTACCTTACGCTAACAGCCATAGACAAAATCATATTCTAAATATACATAAATCCTTGTAGGAGTACATTTTTATGACAGTTATCTGTGTTATGCTCTAAAATATTTCTTGTACTTCAAAATATTTTTGAGATATAGCTGAACATAGTTACTAAACTGGTAATTTTTCATAAAAAATGCTTTTCGTTTATATTTAAGCACTTAAAATAATACTTGATTTTAAAATTGACCTTAGTTTTCAGAGGAAAACATCAAGCATATTGCAGAGAACAACCTCAGAAAATTTCATATCAATACTTGAATAACGTTTTGAGAAATCATTGTTACGGTCGACAGTTTTCCTCAAAAATATCATTTCTCAGAAAACACATTTAAAGTTTTGATGCAACATAAAATAATGCTTACAGTTCGGTAATAAAACAGCTGCAACTCCATTTGTTATACACGTAGAGTAAAAAGTGTGACAGTTTTAGAAAGCTGGTTAAACAGGCTACAAAATTAAGTCACAAAAAGTTTTGATAATTTCATCAAAAACGACGATTTTAAACCAGTCGGGTACCTTAACCCTCTGATTCCTAAGGCCATTGGAAAAGAGGAACCTCAAAATACGGGAACGTCTCAGTTCCTCTCAAAAACCGCAATGACAACTGGCACTCTCCGAATTCTAAGAACCTCCTCCCCTGTTCCCCAAACCAATCTGGGCGAGCCACTCTAACGAAGAAAGCGTGCGCTGCGGGTGTGAAATCAATCACACTTAACGACAGGGGATGGAAACTTCACAGTGATATTCGGACGTTTCGGACGACCGCCGTCTTTTGCTTGTAAAGACGTTTGGGACGTTCCCGTATCGATAGAGTTAAAGAGCTAAAGTATTCCGACACAGTCGATCAAGTACATCAAATCAATCAGTTTTACATAGAAACATATATGATTGCAGATAAGAAGACTTGTCTTAATTCGAATTGGGCAATTCTAGTCAAAAATATACTATGCATTTATATACTATCCCGAAATCTTTCTGTCAAATGTGAAGCATTTAAACACTTTTCTTCAAAACGCATCTTCCAATTGCTCTTAAATTTCCTACTCACAAAATTCGTTCGGTCCTTGTATTTATACTTCCCGTCCGAATAACACTCGATAAGAGCTAAAAATAACTCTCAGTATCTTTCAGGAGCGGATGGAACATAAAATGAAGCTTAAAAAATAATTTTATCGGATGTAACAGCAAGGAGAAGCTTGCAACTTTTCAGACGAATTCTCCTAAGTAAAAGCCCACCTGCCCTCTAATCACAAAGATGCTTTTCTACGAATTGTGCCCTAAAGTCAGAATTACAGGGCTTTCTTCTCACTGTCAGATTCTAATCCGAATTCTCCTATCTTCGAAAAGAACGTAAACAGGAACAGGAAGAATAAACAAGCCAACTGAAACACTATCGTTAACAAACAAACAGAGACTCCAAAAACAAGCGTGCACCCGTCACTGGACCCGAGCTCCAAGCCTCGGACAATAAAAAAATAATGCTGGCAAATAAAAGAGTAATAACAGCCTCTGAAGAACATCGTTTTCCCCCTTCTTTCTTGGAAAATAGGGGGTGGGGACACAGTAAGACAGTCACGTATTTATTTTTCCCTGATCTCAGAAGGATCCTTTTTGGGAAGAGCACATGTGGAGGGGATGGTTGCGGGGCGCAAGAAAGTGAATGAAGATTCCGAGGCGCCTGGGGTTGTTTCTTCTGTGTAGACAATCAATGCGAATTCGGTAATGCCCAACGTTGCTCCGGGATCCGATCACAATCCCCCAATTCATCATGATCTCCGGGGAATATCGACATATTTCCAGGATCTCTGCCCAGGTCCTTCCCTGGAAATCTTTCCGTGGACATTTGATCACCCTGACAGAACTGTCAAGCGCTCATCAACGCTGAGTAGGAAAGGAAGAGAGACAGAGGTTCTCTCCACAGCACCACACGGTGCTTTCCCAAGCGTAATATGGGATATCGATCTCTGTATTGGTTCCCCACGCCCAGGCAGATAATTTTGGCAGGCGTGTTCATTTTCAGTAAAAATTGCAAAGAAATTGGGAATACGGCATTATATTAATAATTGTTACTTTTTCAGAGTCATATGGACTTTAATGCAATAAATTCCACAAAATGCTTGATAAGAATCCTTTGGCAGTCCCAACAATCATCTTGAGTCTCGAGAAATAACAATACATTACACAGATATCTATACCAGTCCATATTTTGAAATTCTGCAACGGTTATCACATAGATGTCTACATAGCAGTCTTATAGAGAAGCTGCGTGTACATCTTCGTTGCTTATTATAGAGAAAACAGGAAGAGAGGCAACGTATTCTATACTTATTGTAATATTCGTAACGAATAAAAAAATATATATTTGTGGAATTATTAAAATATTTAAAGAAAAGATATTAATTAGATAAAAATCATTTGGTCATAAAAGAAATTAATTTTAAAAAATCGTTTGGCATTAATTCTTTTCTAAAGGTTATGAAAATAGAGTGGCAACGATATATTTGTTTTTAGCTGACGTTGCCTAGCAACTGCGAAGGATAATTATGATTGAACATGGAATTCGATGAGAGTGAGTGATGTAAGTGTATGTGTTTGTTTTGCATATTTGTGCTGTGGAAGACGTCCAATAAACATAGTATTTTTGATAAAGAAGGCTCCACGATTCTTCATGCTATGCTGAAAAACATTACACTATTTATAGATGACAACTAAAGTTACTTCAACCCCCCTCCCCACTTTAATTTCAGAACGACAGTAGCTATAGTCATAAATGTTGCGTCTAGATATAGTAAAATGGTTATAAGCTATGTCATGAGATCACTTTCAGCGTCACCTGGTGGCAAAGTCTGGAGTTAGTGCTCGTATCTCGAAAACGGTACATGGCAGGGGGGAAATGTCGATTACAAATTTGTAGAGCGTCATCGATAGAGTACATAGGTTCCCAACCTGTGGTACGCGTACCCCTGGGGGTACGGGAAGGGCCAGTTGGGGGCACGCGAACTCCAAGTCGGTAATGGCGGACACAAGAAATCATAAGGGATTAAAATGTTACAAAATTTTGTTTCTCCAAGTTCGTGTAAAAAGTAAAAATCGTGCAAGTCCTAAACCTACCCTCAAAATATGTAAAAAAGAAAGCAAAAGGAAGTGTAATTTTTAGCTATCCTTATAAGTTAAGGCGAAATTATTACAAAACTGATTCCATCTGTTTTGACGTTGAACTAACACTATTGTAAAAATGGAATGAAACGTAAAATAAAAAAATGAGTCCTGCAAATGTTATAAATTCCAGTCATTTGACTCTTAAGCTTACCTAGGCTCTTAACATTATTGACAGTAGGGGGTACGCGAAAATGAAAAGACTAATCTAGGGGTACGCAAAGGAAAAAATGTTGGGAACCCTTGATATAGTACCAAAAGGCAACATCAATTTCGTACAACATCTTCATTCCGGAGTAGAAAGAAAACGTCTTCTATACCTATGTATGTTATTAGCTATAGCAAAGGAAAATATTCTAAGTTGATTCAAAACTCTAAATATGTGCATTTGTAAACATCTGATCTCAATCCCCAAGTTATCATGACATCTAAGGAATTTTGATGTATGGATATATGCGCATGTTCCTCTTAAACTTTTTCAAGGCTATCTGATCCACCGAACGTTCTTACAAAGTATTGATGGAATACTAGTAGAAGAAAGATGGGGGGATTCATTTTCTTTGCATTTACAGTTTCCTTGGTATTTTCTTAAACTTGTCCATTTCCTACTGCTGTTTCTCGTACTTTACATACATTATTCATCTGTAATCAGAACACAAACCACAGATTTTTTAATCACAAATCCATCAGACCACCATCATTTCTGGAGTTTTGTTTAAAATTCTTAAATTTCAGTTGCAAATTCCATTGCAACATAAATATATTTTTAACTCCCGGCTTACGTATACAAAAATTGAATAAATTCATTAAAATTAAAGTCAAGAGAAGTGATTTTTCTGTGGATAAATCAGAAACATGAATTAAACAAGAAGCATTCATATCATCATGGGGAGTTCTGGTATGTAATTGAGTATTCGGTTAGGGCATGTATGGTAAGAGATAAAACAAGACTTAATTTTGAGGAATTAATGATATCATCGAATTTTCCATTTGAACAGAAATTTAAGTAATGCCAATCCTATCAAATCCTGAAGGTTTGGCTAAAGCGCCTCGTGGTCTACAAAGTGTCAGTGAAAAGTTCAAACCAATGAATTAACTGTCTCATTGATATCTAATGAAATGTGGATCATTTGATTGTAATTTAATTTATTTCGAAGTAATTCATTTGGAAATTTTATTAAGTAAATTTAAAGAATTTAATCTTCGAATAATTGAATTAGCTAATATTTAAATAAATATACTAACAATAGATTCTAATAAACATTAATATAATTTAGATTATACTCTATCTAATAAAGCAAATTGTAGAGTAAACTCTCTGCTACACAATAATTCAAATACAAATTCAGTGCTGACATCTACCCGATGTCTGGTTTGGGCTGAAATGATCAATAAATACTGACTAGGCAAGGATGTGACACATAAAAGATATTTAATTACGGACAAACACAACACACAACGTTACATTGAGAAGTTACAAGTACATCTGGTTTCTGAATACAGAATAATAACAGCTGACGTCATTTTAGGTTGGCTCTGATTGGTTGGTGAGTTGATGCCATTCGCAACACAAATGAACAAGAAAGTTTGCGATATGTACAGAAAATCATATCATATTAAAGATATAAAATTTTATATTAAATGAAGCTAGATGGTATTATGGTTTTATTGCGTTGGTATAAGAATATCTAACCAAGTCCATGATTCAAGGGCTCACGATATAGGAAAAATATGTCAACTCCTCTTGGTGAAAGTAACCTTGGAACGCTAGGGTATCATCACTTCAGGTAGAAATCTGACTTAAATCCTATGTAATGGAATAGGTTGATTTCCTGGAGAACTTTTCAGGGGAAATTTGTGTATATTTGTGTTTCACTTGGAGGAAAACCAGGAATAACCACCAGCAGTCTGCCAAACAGCAATTGGTTGCTAAAGTGTGCCATGATAACCAGTTTCTGAATAATGTTGCTCTAGATCAAAGAAAGAGAATAAAATCCACAACCTTCTTCCTCAAATTCTTATTCCTCATCCGTAGCATGTCATGTATTAACCCTGTAGACCAATAGTGGGCAAGTTAAATGACTTGCTATTCAATGGTGATCGCCATTCTGGATTATCAGAATGAGAAGTTAAAAAAATTAATTCAACTAGTTCCATTTTCACAACTAACCGTTACCATTAATCTCAATTTTTTGCGAAGCATTTTATACCAGTTGGCCAATATTTAAAATATATTTTATGTTAATATTATTTAGAAACATTACAATTTATAACTGTTGTCGCCAATGCATTTCACAAAAAATTGAGAAAAAATTAGTTTTTCATTGCGCTTTTTGCATATATGAGAGCGTTTAAAGATCTGTTACCATGGAAACTATTCAGAGGCTTTCGCGTGTCGTTTGGGCGTCTTGTTTAAATAGTTTATTCCATTTATAAACTATTGAGTGGCTTTCCCGTGTCGTTTGGGTGTCTTGTTTAAATAGTTTGTTCCATTTATAAACTGTTGAGCGGCTTTCCCGTGTCGTTTGGGCGTCTTGTTTAAATAGTTTGTTCCATTTATAAAATATAATCCAGGTTTACAGAAACTATATACCTGAAAAAATCGACAAAATAATCGTATCGAATATTTCTATATTTAGGTCAAAAGTGTAACAAGCTGAAACGAAAAAAGACACAAATTCTGTAAATCTACTCCTTGTATTAAAATAATTTTTGGTAGATTAACTTTATGAAACGACATTTGAAATTATTAAGCAAAATATTCATAAGTGAATGATAGTATAATCAAATGATTCATATTTTATTAAAAATCAATGAGATGTTCAATGGTTTGAACGTTTCACCAAATGAGAGATTATGAACATCATTATAATTCACTTTGTAAGATATCGAGACACTTAAATTCAAAAGTCGTACATACCCTAATAGAATATTGAATTACATAAATACACTGCTTGTTAAAGTATTCGAATTTTTGATGTTTATAATACTTTCTCATTTTACATTACCAAGACGAAAAAGTTACAAGGATATAGTTACAGAATTTAATTATTTACAAGAGTTTGTTGCCACTATGGGCTTTCAAAATATTAAATATTTATTTATGTATGCACATTTTCAAACTGTATGTTAAAAAAATGAATTAAAAGTTTAATTCATTAATTTTCGATTCTAAGATGGCATAATTCTTTTCTTTCCGTAACATTTTCTGCAATTATTGAGTAAAGCTTCAAAATTAATAAAAAGAATTAATGAAAAAAATGTAATATAAAATTTTGTTCTTTTCAAAGGGTTGTTATGGATGACAACTAGAACGTTTGGTTACATAACACATAATCACAATAATTTTTGGCAACATGTTATGTAAAATTATACGCGAAAGTCGAGGATAGAAAACCCCTGATTCTTTAGAGTTAACCCGTTAGCGCCCAGTGCCCTATTTATAAAACAGTTACATTTCATTTCCGTGGCTAAGCAGTTCACATTCCGTTTTTCCTCCTTTTTTCCTTCGTCTAATATGTCTGTATGTATTCTCAAATTCCTAAATAGGTTTCAACTAGTATATACCCCGATTAACCAGATTCTGAAGTTAAAATGTCGTCATTTTGAAATTCTATTTTTGTCCTTTGATTACCTATCAATGTTGTGCAAGGAATTCCAGAGTAATCTTTATAATATTTTACTATAGTTTAAAAATCTTTTAATATACAGGGTGTCCACACTTATAATGATCCAATAGCTAATTTCTAAACCGTTAGATGTAGACATATAGTTCCAATTGGGAAAATGCTTTAAATGAAGGGACGAATTATAATATATGTTTTGTGAATAAATATATTCCTGAACAAAGTTACGAATTCTAACTTTTTATATGGTCCCCCGGTCATATCAGTCATATTTAGTAAAATATTTTTGACATTCTAAGATTTTAAACAAAAAAAGTCCCACTCTTCTGCGACTAAAACTGAACGAGTTCTGGAGCTTCGAATTTCATGATTTTTTTACCAATAAGCGGTCTCGTCGAGCAACTTCTGTGCATTGATTGGTGGATCGTCTTCCAGACGGCCATTGAAATGGTGTAAAGTGGTCTAAGTCAGAGATATTCAAGGCTCCATAATTCGGTATGAAAAGTTAGAATTCGTAACTTTTTCAAGAATATATTTATTTACTCACAAAGCATATATTACAATTCTTCCCTTCATTGAAAGTATTTTTCCAATTGGAACTACACTATATGCCCAAAAGTATCCGGACACTTGCAGATTTTCACATTTTTTAGAATTTCTCCAGAATGATTTAACTGACTGCCTTTAAACTTCAGACACGTAAAGAATAGACAATTACTCACATTTTACATTGAATATTCGGTCCTGAGAGCAATTAGGGGACCGTTTACAAACTGATGAAGACAAAAAAGATTTTTGGCCCACCCCGCTTCACAGAATACTGATAACAAGATGAAACTCTCAAAAATGGTAATGTTTAATGTGCATAATATTTACAGGAATTTTCGTAAACTCAGCCAAATATTTGGGAAGATATAAAGGCTTTCTTAAAAATCTCAAATTTTCCCACCTGTTTTTTGCTTATAATATACAGAGTTTTCTGTTATATTATACGAAACTTACAGAAAAAATGACAATATGTTAGAGAAGCATTTTGTAAAAATTAGGAAATGAATATTTGAACATTACAGGAATTATGAGCATGTTTAGTAAATAATGTTTTACTGCGCATGCGCGAAACATAGTGTAAATTTTCTTTCACAACTTTAAAGCCAGATATATAGGGCAACTTATATAAAAAAAAGGAGTTCAATATCCTTAGTATTCAGAAAGATATCGGCATTACAACGAGAAGAATTTTAGCTCCTGTCGAAGAGAAGCTAAAAGATGAGGGGTTGTACACAAATTGATATTTTTTAAACTTATATCTTTAAATAGTTCTATTGAATTGTATAGTGGTTAGAATTTGCTGAATACCCATGAACACATCTAATATTCGTAAAGAATAAAAAAAAATATATATGTAAAATTATTAAAATATTTTAAGAAAAGAAATTAATTAGATAAAAAGAATCGTCTCGCCATAAAAGAAATATATTTAAAAATATCGTTTGGTTGTAAAATTGGAATATGTAACTTGTTAATAATCATGTAAATAATATAATTAAAGTAATAAAATTTTTATTATTTATAGTACTTAATTAGCTGGAATTTAAATTATGCACGTAATTGATAAGTCTTCATGGGTATTCAGCAAATTCTAATCACTATATAATTCAATATAACTATTTAAAGATATGAGTTTAAAAAAATATCAATTTGTGTTCAACCCCTCATCTTTTAGCTTCTCTTCGACAGCAGCTAAGATTCTGCTCGTTGTAATGCAGATATCTTTCTGAATACTGATGATATTGAACTGGATGTTTTAATGTAAGTTGCCTTATATATCTGGCTTTAAAGTTGTGAAAGAAAAATTACACTATGTTTCGCGCATGCGCAGTAAAACATTATTTACTAAAAATGCTCATAATTCCTGTAGTATTCAAACATTCTTTTCTAAATTTTTACAAAATGCTTCTCTAATGTATTGTCATCTTTTCTGTAAATGTCGTATAATATAACAGAAGACTCTGCATGTTATAAGCAAAAAACAGGTGGGAAAATTTGAGAATTTTTAAGAAAACCTTTATATCTTCCCAAATATTTATGCTGAGTTTACGAAAATTCCTGTACTATTATGCACATTATACATTACTATTTCTAAAAGTTTAATCTTATTATCAGTATTCTGTGAAGTGGGGTGGGCCAAAAACTTTTCTGTCTTCATTAGTTTGTAGACTGTCCCCTAATTGCCCTCTGGACCGAATCTTCAATGTAAAATGTGAGTAATTGTCTATTTTTTACATGTTCGAAGTTTAAAGGCAATCAGTTAAACCATTCCGGAGAAATTCTAAAAAATGTGAAAATCTGCAAGTATCCGGATACTTTTGGGCATATAGTGTATATGTCTATCTCTAACGGTTTAGAAATTAGCTATTGGACCACGATAAGTGTGAACACCTTGTATAACTATGGAATAGATTTTTAAAATGATTCGGCTGATTTTTCGTTGATTCATCTTAAGGAAACCACCTTTCCCAAAAAGAATTACTAAAATATATGCCTTAAATTAAGATGGGCATTAACGGGTTTAGGTGTGGATCGCGGAAAAATGTTTCAAAATTCATTTTAGATTGAAAGATGCAAGAGGGTCGAAAGTAGCAAGCTAAGAAATGTTCAGAAAATCGAATGCTGGGGTGTGTTGTAATTGATGCATATATCAATGCTGCAGATCCGTGGATGAATGATTGCATCGTTAATGAGTTCCGTAAGACAACATGTTCTACAGGATCGCCAGCTGCAGCTTTCATCGGTTTAATTAAACATCCATAACTCAGAGCGTCCCTTCCCATTCAATTGTTTAGGTAGAATTAAGATTGCTTGAGTTTCCGATGAATCAAAATATTTCGTACAAGTTAAATGAATTTGTGCGAAAATGTTTTAAATGTGGCCTTAGAGGACATTTATATTAAAATTCAGACCTTAAAATCTTTTTCCTCTCCAGAAAACCTATTTTAGGTTTCAATCTACGTGGATGAATGGCCTCTGATGAAGTCATCCACCGAATTCTTACTTCTTATCGTAGTCTGCTATTATTGATATTTTAAACTCTTCCGCAATTAAAAATTCCCTTTATTAGTATTTATATTTATTTTGTACTTCGCATTTTTTTCCTGGAAGGCGTTGCACTTGAGAAAACCAATTAAATTACTTCTATTATTTTTTCTCTTTTTAGATATTCAATCCTTATTTTTGGCCTTTTCAGATATTCAATCCTTATTTTTTGTCTTTTTAGATCTTCAATCCTTATTTTTTTGTCTTTTTGGATATTCAATCCTTATTTTTTGTCTTTTTAGATATTCAATCCTTATTTTTTGTCCTTTTAGATCTTCAATCCTCATTTTTTGTCTTTTTAGATTTTCAATCCTTATTTTTTTGTCTTTTCAGACATTCAACCCTTTAAAAATGTAGACTTTTTAGAAAAATATACGATAATACATGGCGTATATAGTTTGTCACATCAATATAGTTATATACTTAAAGCTTTATTTATATTGTAATTATTTTTTTTCGGTAGTTTTTGTTCGATCCTTTTATTTCTGGGTCGATTCGCTAACCCACAATTCACACCTGAAAGGCAAGAATCACTAAAATAACCAGTTAAAATTTTCCAGTTAGGAAAGTTCTCGTTGTTATTTTGTAGAAGTTGCAGATGGGATGCCAGCTCATATGTCCTCGTCATCTGACCAAGAGTCAGAATGACGAAGTGTGCCTTACATAGCGTTCATGTTGTTAGAAAACGAAATGCTGATTTAACCGAATTGAAATAAGTGAACCGAGAATAATTTTTCAAGTATTCAAGCACAATTTTATTTGATGCAATTATATCTTCATATTCATTATTGATTCATTTTAGCGCCAGACTAAAAGTGTGAAAAATTTTGTCATGGTTTTTGTAACGTCCCATATGTGTTAAATTGCCCCATTTATAAAACGTATCCCGTGTTTGGACTGTTTCCGCGGTGTGATTTCTAGAGAAAAACTGTAAAATTCCCTGTATATGAAATTCTTGAAGGTCTTGAGGGAAGCGTCTGATTCTAACATTCAATGACTTACTTCTACACCAGAATAATATTAAGTATAAAATTTACGTTGCAAGTTTCGGTTTTATAATACGGCGCCACTCCGATATTCCATTTGCCAAACATTTTATCATTCAAAAACATAATGTCGTGGGTTCTTTAAATGACCATTCAAAGTTTAACCCTCTAAGCGCTTTCCACGTATTTTTTCGTTCCTCATATTGAGTTCAAAAGCAGATAGCTCATCATTTCTTAAACTACCATGGATAAGATATTCTTAAGATGTCAGAGATTTGATTAAACGTCATAAACATCCAATTATTTACTTCGAAAACAAATTTTTTAGACTTTAAAACAAGTAGATCAGAACAGCAAACCGCTCAGACGGTTTTCCCGTTAGAAATGAAATGCGCGGAATGCCATCAATCCCAACCTTCTACGGTTCAATGGTAAATAGAAAAAAATCCACCAATAAGATAGAAAAACTAAATGTCGTATGTCAAAGCAAAGAAATTAGTTGAACATCAAACACTTTCTGCATATGCTGAGGTACCAAAAATCTCTGAACTCCACCGCTGAAACCCAAATATATGAAAAATAATCATGTCTACACATTACATTAGTGGAGGCTTCAACTCCAAAGCAAACTTGTTCTCATCATGCTATGCTATAGATTCAGTAAGCACATTTCTTGGAAAAATACTTTGATTAATTCTGTTAACTTAGTTTCCCTGGCTTGGTTTCTAATGCTTCTTTCAAAGTAGATCATTCTTCTAAAATCCATTACGCGAACTCATTTATATGCTCTACAAATGACATTACTTCCGATTCTTCAGACACCACGTCAACTTTTTTATTCCTATGATTCAACTTCCACTGCATTTGCACAAATTATTTGTCATAAGTCACTATGGGAGCTTTTCCAAACACAGTAAGAAAAAAAAATTCGACGGGAGGCTGTCTCAGCGAAACGGCCGCTGGGATTGAGCGGCTTAGACTTACTTACCTTACTCAACTGTGACTTTCTGTGACTAAAGTAGCTCTATGTGACTATTAACTCTATAGTGATTATTAGTCTAGTGTGACTATATGACTCTGTCTATGCAAAATTCTTCCTGATTTTAACCAACTTTGCAGCTCGACTGTGACTAAACTGTAATTCCAAATTCTAAAATTAGTTTTGAAATCTTCAATCTCTACCTTGCTCTGTTAAATGAAACTAAAACCAACTCTCTATGTTATTTGGTTGCGGAGCTATAAGCGTTTAACTTTAGCCCAACGTAATTCAACAGTTCTTGAGTAATATTTCGCGTGGACCTCAGATAGATGACTGAATTGCCTTAGTCTGCGTGCGCGCTCATCGGTCACAGTGACGTCATCAAAATGTTTGGTGGTTTTAACCAAATTTGCAGCTCGACTGTGACAAAACCGTAATTCCAAATTCTAAAACTCTTTTTTGCAATCTCCAATGTCATCCTTTCTCTGCTCAATGAAACTAAAACGAACTCTCTATGTTGTTTGGTTGAGGACCTATAAGCGATTAAAAATACCACGAAAAGCGTCATAATTTTTCTTTTCCCGACACACCATTAGACCACTATGGAAAGAAGAAGTCTACATGAAATAACGAAAGTTCGAAACTATAATAAGGGCGTCTTAACCAACCTGAGCAAGAATCTATGATAGTAGACTATGTGTATAGAATTTATAACGCAGAGGAATCAATCGATGAAGAAAAATCAGTCTCGAGAAAAGTGAGTCAATTTCCTTAGAAAGATCAACAAATAAACAACAAATGTCCTTTTAGCTCAACGATAACTTTGTAACGATTTTGATACTGCTTGTCTGTCAACGAATTTTACCTTTCTTTATTTTTGACTTTAGCGCTAAATTTTATCAATTTTTAAAGTTAAATTTATCAACTAGAGTACCATATAAATGCAGTTTCTATATAAGTTTTTCCTCAGCTTAAACAATTATTTAGCGAAACGTGACCAAATAGCATTTCAGCCATTAAAACCGAAATAAACAAATGCGTCATTTGTTTCAGTGTGTGTGAGGCTAAAATTTAATTCCATTAATAATTTTTGTTCTTTATACTGAGACAGATATGATTAAGTCATATGTGAATTATTCGATCAAAAGATATAAAACGTATTACAACATTTTTCTTCAGTTTTTATTCCTCGGCTTTTATTCGTATAAATGAAGATTTGAGAACAAAGACATTCTCTGAGACAGAGATTATTTGTCGTAGCATTAGTATCGAAAAGATTAATACAGTGGAACATCCATATATTGAAAATTTCTGTTTATCGAACTTTTACAGAAATCTGAGCTTTTCAATGGAAAAATAGTTCAATAGTTTCAATAGTTTCTGTATATCAAATAAAATTTCTATACATCGAGCAAAAATTTTAGCATAAAAAATAGGCATGCATATTGTATTCAAAAAAGGACAATTGGTTTAGTTCCTAAGATGGGATATAAATTAAATTAGAAAAAAAACTGTTTTTCGATTCTTACTGCAACAGAAATTCTCGTAAGAATGAAAGTAATTTACGAAAAAGCAGTAAACTCTTGCACGGGAGTCAAATGTAATTCTTAGCTTCTGTTATACGAATCCTTTTCCTAACTTTGATCGAGATTTTTACTTTAAATTCAGCTTAGGTTTAGATTTCTTATGGTGAATATGACCCCTAAATTGAAATCTCTAAGTGAGGAAGAGAAGTTGAACTTAATAAAAAACGTAGAATAAAAGACTCCACAAAAATTGTGACTTTGTACAGTTTTTTAAAATAAATTCCTTTGACAGTTCTTTTAAGTTTTCTTTAACCTTAAAAAACTAACTATATGTGGCTATCGGTATCTCTTAACCACCATGGAACCAAGCCATCATTTATTTTCCGATGCAGCAGTCTTATGGATATCAACACAGGCAGCACTGCAACTTGTTCTTCGTTCAACACTATATATAAAGTATTTTGTTCTTGCAGTATCAGTGTCAACATCATGAATATCATTTGTTAGTGTCTGTTAACGTGTTCGTCCGTATGTTTGTTAATAAAAGTTATTCGTCGGATAACTTTGTGTGTTTAGTTTACCACTAAAACTACAGTGGTGACCCGGACGTGATTTGGGCATGCAACATTCTGATCTGGAGTCAGATCGGTATATAACTGTATATTGTTATAAAATTGTATTTAATAAGAAAATAATGAAACTTCCAATATATAAATTTTAAACTGAAATTTCTATTCATCGATTTTTCCGTGGAAATCTTCAAGTTTTATATATAGTGGTTTCATTGTAATCTCAGCTAAAATCTGTGTTTTCATAACATATGACATCAACTCATCAGGTTCTACAGGGATATAACACTGAGACAATCATGACTTAGTGGCCAAATTTACACAAACGGTAGAACTTCACAGCAGCTTATGGGAACAACAATTTTTCGCGGGTTGCTCTAATTGTAACGAACGACAGTGGAACAAATGAGTCTCTAGAGCATCGAGGTTGTCGCGAGGACATCTTTTATTTTGGATGGATATATTTCGTAAGAGAGAATGAAGAATGTGGCGTCATATTTAATGGGACGGTCTACTTACTTGTTGCATTGTTCATGCCCAGTGGCCGGATCCGGCTGTCGTACCGTCCGGGACCAATTATGCTGTCCAGGATTCTCTTTTCCAAGGCTCTGAAGTTTGGCTTCTCCCTGAAGGCAGAGATAATAACAGATATGAATGTGTTTAGTCGGTTTAAATAATGTGGAAGTTTATTTTAACTTCATATAAATGTTCTAGTAATATCCTCTCTATTACTTTTAAGCTTTTAATCAATGTACAGCATTATCATCAACGTTAAAAAGATTATGTCACAGAACAGATAATGCTAATAAAATGCCATAAAATAATAAATATTAAAAAATTATGTCATAGAATAATAAATATTAAGAAGATTATGTCATAGAATAACTTCATATAAATGTTCTAGTAATGACTTCTCTACTACTTTTAAACTTTTAATCAATGTCATTATCAACGTTAAAAAGATTATGTCATAGAACAGTTAATGCTAAAAAAATGTCATAAAATAATAAATATTAAAAAAATTATGTCATAGAATAATAAATATTAAGAAGATTATGTCATAGAATAACTTCATATAAATGTTCTAGTAATGTCTTCTCTACTACTTTTAAACTTTCAATCAATGTACAGCGTCAGCATCAACGTTAAGAAGATTATGTCACAGAACAGTTAATGCTAAAAATATGTCATAAAATGATAAATATTAAAAACATAATGTTATAGAATAATAAATATTAAGAAGATTATGTTATAGAATAAAGAATATTAAGTTTCAATTTTTGAGGTGGGCGACAATTTCTGTTCCGTTTTGAATCTACACATGATAAGCATTGGTTTATATTTGTATCACTACCATTTTTTTATTTTTTTTATTAATATGGTATAATTTTATAAAATATTGGTAAAAGTATTCATATACTGTACAACGTTGATATAAGGAATGAAATTTTTTGGAAAAGAAATTATAATCAAATTATATATAATGGAATAATTTTTGATAAAATTTAAATTAATTCATTCCTTAATTGATTTAAATAAAAACAGATTACAAAATGAATTTTTAAATTGCTTTTCTGACATTTCTTGCATTCTTTTATATGATTCTGTACTTTAGTTGAAAAATAGGAAATCGCGCAGTTTAGAATCAAAGTGCTAAAATTGGATTTTCACAATGAAACATGGTTTATTCAATGTGTATTTTACTTGAATAATTCAGTTATAATTCTAGATTTAAGTTAAATTGCACACATACTGATTATCAAATGCTGAATTTAGTTGTTTTACTGCACTTCAGAAAAACAAGCAAAGAAAAGTAACAACGAACTGTAGCATTTTAAATTAATACGATGCAAAAATAATAAAGATGAGGAATAAAATACACGAAACGAATTAAATTTCATGCGAGTTCTAAATGTAATTCTCTTTGCCAATGGCAGTATACAAATTGCAAATTGAAAAAGGAGTTCTTAATTTTATGGACTTTGTTAGGTTAATGGATAAATTTAAACAATTTTTCATAAATGCTTAATTCCAGCTTTAAACATGTTTATTGAAAACGAGCATAATATTTTATCATTCATAAAAGGCATTTCTTTTATATTTCATTTAAAAATACCGTTTTTCTCAATTGATTATGAAATGCTGAAGGTCGACCGTGAACTATAACATTTTAAATTAATACGCGACAAAATAATAAAGATAAGGAATAAAATACATGAAAGGATTTTAGTTTCATACCAGTTTTAAATTTAATTAGTTTTCATTAACAATATATGAATCGTTAACTTCATAAAGGAAACAAGTCCTAAACACAAAAGATAAAATTTAAGTTTAAGGTACGGAGTCATTCCTCTTCACTTTGCATCGCCAACTTTTTTCCACCAAGCGCAAGATGGTTTGGCGATGTGAGGACATTTGTTTTGGGCGAGAAGTGAATATTTTATTGATCTATTCCGTACGCGAACCGGGCAAATTTTTTTAACTTAAAAAAACATCAGCGGCTTCGTTTTCAGCAAAGCCGGTAACTAGTAGCTTCGTTTCCTCATTGAATGTTAGGAATCTAGTTTTTTTAGATTCCAAGAACGAGAATTAACAGGTTCTGGGCAATTTTTTTTAACTTAAAAAACATCAGCGGCTTCGCTTTCAGCAAAGCCGGAAACTAGTAGCTTCGCGTTTTCATTGAACGTTAGCTGTCAGAAGTTTGCAATAAGTCGATTCCAATTTTTCCAGAAACATAGTTTCGTAATGAATTGCATCCTGTCGAAGAAATTCGAGAAATTGCAGCCACAATAAAGACCGCAGTTGTTAAAATTACACGAACTAAACTGTCAAAATTAAAACCGTTAAATTCCAAACGAAATATTATGCAGATTTTATTAAATCGCCCAATAAAATTTAAATTAGCGCATATCTGACCAATCAAGACGAAGCTTCGAAGCGCAGAACTCCAATCTAATGATGCGCGCGCCATACACCAATTTGAACGTCACTGTGCAGCCAAAACAAATGTAAACACATCGCTAAACCGTCTTCCACTTGGCGTCAAAAAATTGGCGATGCAAAGTGTGGAGAAACGGCTCCGTGCCTTAAACTTAACTTTAAACACACAAAAACCTTCTTAAAAAGAGTATGGTTAAGTTTTTTAATCAAACATTTACATGAAATATGTATTAAAAGACAGCCTCACATATTTAGAAAAATATATTAAATTAAATTTTGCTTCACCAGAATCGATAGTAAATAAATTTTTTGTCTTCTGTCAAATTAGTATTTTATGACTTGTTCCATTTCTGCATTTAAAGATTCATATAACCTAATCGCTAACGTTAAGCAAAGCTCTAATGCATAGATTATTATTTTTTTTTACTCCGGGCATTCAAAATATCAAGATTTAGAATCTTATAAATTGTATTCGGTTTAATATACGAAATTATACAAAACTTGCAAAATAACAGAGCTTTTGTCACTGTTAAATTGTTTTCGAAATAAGTAAGTTCTGCTTACTTTACTTCGTGTATGTGTTTCCGCTAAAGCTCGAAAGCCGTTAATGTGCACATTACCTAGCTAATCTGCAGATTAACTTATTTGCTCC
>BGPR01010474.1:38959-52407 GCA_013235015.1 Araneus ventricosus
GGGAACGTTCCTCTTTACCCCTCATTTTAAGAATTAGCATCATCATCATGACTATTCTGCGGACACTCTCTCTACAGATCGTGGAGGCCGCGGTAGCCTAGTGGTAAGGGAACGTTCTTCTTTACCCCTCATTTTAAGAATTAGCATCATCATCATGACTATTCTGCGGACACTCTCTCGACAGATCGTGGAGGCCGCGGTAGCCTAGTGGTAAGGGAACGTTCTTCTTTACCCCTCATTTTAAGAATTAGCATCATCATCATGACTATTCTACGCACACTCTCTCGACAGATCGTGGAGGCCGCGGTAGCCTAGTGGTAAAGCTTTGGGACAGATGATTCCAGATTCGAAACCCGATTCTACTAAAGATTCGTCGTGTATTAGACCCGTTGCACGTTACATCATACGTAGGAGGTCAAACGTTCTCCCGTTGGTCTGGTGCAACACAACCCACCCCGACCCAGCCTACCCTACTGGATTTAAGGGATTTACCCTCTCATACCGAGCGAGGTGGTCCGGGGCACATATTTACAAACCCTACCCTGATAGAACTGAGGCAAGAAATTGGGCAATATGATTGGCTCGCTTCTCCCTGAGCCGCTGACGCCATTCTTTGCTCTCGTACGGAAATTATAGCAAAACAAGCCATTGAATGCGAACTTTGAATTAGTTTATGTTTCCGTTGCTTGGACTTCGCGAATTTTGATCTACAGTAAGTACCTACGTCGCAATTTTATTTAGTCAACTCTTGTTTTGTAATGATTGCCGTACGCTACGTGCGAGAGCTGAAAATGACGTCACTGCCCTTCGTAGCCAATGATATTGGCTGATTTCCTGTCTCAGTTCTATTAGGGTAGGGTTTGTAAATATGCGTCCGGGGCGGTCTAGAAAATTTATCTTAACAGCGGCGAAGGTCGGTTTGAGACGGTTGGCTTCTTTTGAAGGGAGGTGAGGTTCTGAGATTGCTTAGGAGATAAGCGCGGTAGGGGTCCAATTATCCTTGCCCACCACAGCCCATTTCCTTGCGCCTTGAGGGAAGGTTACAGCAGAGGGTGGGCCAGTTATCATGATGCAGTACAAAACCATCCAGGTTGGGAGAGTCCAATTCATGTTGTATCTTCCTAAAAGTCTCGGTTTTAATGGGACTAGATGAGAAAAGTCGCCTCAAGATTAAAGAGTTAAAACGACACGATTTTTGTCACACGGGTTAGTACGTTCCGGCACTGTCTTGAGAGTGTTTTGCCACTGTTTATTTTGAGACTATACCGCTGTTCGATAAGTATTTGAATCAAAGTATTGAATAATGATTACATAATGAAGATGGCACGGCAGTTTCCACACTTCCCCGCCACATCAATATCAGGATGCTTAACCTCGACGGATTTAACGCGCATCAGGTCCACATACATGACGTATCTCCTAAGGAATTTGTTTTGAAAACCTCAAAAAGCAAACTTATAACTGAAATTGGTTACCTGGCTGACAAGGCCAATTCCGGTACATGCTCGGATACAGTAGCTTTGCGACCTTTACTGTTTCAAAGTTGACCTTTTATTGGAAAATGCAAGGTAATCGTAATGCAAGGTAATCTCTTCTGCAAGGTAATCGTAGTTTGATCGATGCCATTCCAATTATTAGGCAAAAAGAATCGTTGGTAAAAATTTATTGGCACTGATAGGATACAACTAATAGAAGGACGCTATAATGAAAAGAAGAGCAGAGATTTTCAACTGCTTATGCATCTAGAGACACAAAATAAACTGATTGGTCTCTGGGGCACACATACAGCAGAATTTTATATAAGAGATACCGCTGAGAATTTTAGAATGCATCATAATTTATTAGTTAAGATGCATTTTATAACATTTTTTTAAATTCCCATTCAATAAAAAACAAAATTAATTTTTAAAATAATTATGAAGTATGACTTTATGTCATATGATATTTACATGACAATTCGTGTAATGAAAAACGAGTTTCCTGCCGGGATTTACAGTAATCTAAGTACTAAGTAATTGAAAAATTAACTTTATTCTATATTCTAATGCAATTTAATCTAAGATTTATTGTGGCTGTTAGAAAGAGAAACTGAAACTGAATTTCAATATGCTTCTTCTTGCATTTGCACAATTGACAATTAGCTCATAGAAACATATCGATGATTAGTTGAAGAAATTTGTCTGAGAAAACTTACTTGTTCTATTGCTTTAATTAATGAATTCACGTAAATGAGTGAATGGAGTAGCTGTATTAACGTAATTTTATGAAAAATATCTAATACACTATGCTTTACAAGCCTAAGAAGAGTTATTTATATAATTTTTGGAACACTAAATAGCACACAAATATTTCAAAACTCCTATTATTGCCATCCCTAATTTGAGAAATTTATATCGAACAAAAAATGCGAATGTCGTTTGGAAAAAGTAATTATAAAATTATATACATAAATAAACAAATCTTTTGCAATACATTTTATAAAAAATGTTTTCATTATAGTGAGAACTCTGATATCAAATAAAATGGACAATTAAATGAATAAATATATAATTGATGGAATAAAAAGTTTTTGAACATATAAGAAAATCAAAATTAGCATATGAAAAAGGAATTTGATGCATCAAATAATGTATTCATGATACTATTAAAATTCAACATCGAAAAGGTTAGAAATAGTTTGACTGATAAATAATTCTGTAAAAAGTATAAGTCAGTGAAAGTATTTCCTCTTTAATTGCTTTATCTGTTTAAAATATAAATACGTTTCCTTTAATAAAATTTTAGATTGGACTTATTTGATGTGCTCTATTTTAACTGAATTTTTAAGAACTTTTAAATTTAGCAGACGTTATACTTTTCTGCTGTAAATTTAACATTATGCGAAGTGACTATTGCAGATTTAGTATTCATCACTACATTGTCAGACTTTTAAATTATTTATAAAAGTTATTAAGCAAAAAGTCAATTATTTCTTTACCTTACAAGTCTGTCAGAAACATTTTCCCTTATTTATCATTAGAGTCATGCAAAATAGGTAAATTCTACTAATATTCCAAGCAAAATTCATCAGATGCTTTATTCCACAATGGATACGAAAGGAAATCATATAAGTGTAAGAAATTTCAGAATAAAATTTAGATGCGTAGAAAAAAAAAATATTTATAAACGTAATTAATTAAACTTCTGAACTTTATTTACATAAATACATTCCATAAAAATGTAGAATGAAAACAATGTAAGTTTTTCTCTATTTGTCCAAATCTGGTTGTAAAATATGCTGCATTTTATAAAACTGAATTTCATCATAATAAGACTTTTTGTACCCATGGTAAATGCTGTTATATATTTGCTTCTTTTCTAGTTTAATTCGAATATTTAACATCATTGAACTGGAATATTTACTTGACATTGGTTCTTAAATGATTAGAGACGTTTGCAGACTATCTAATTACTAACAAACTAAATATTTGTTAAATTTCTAAAATAAATTATTTCCGAATTGAATAAAACTTTTTGAAAAGAAAATCTTTTTTACAGTAGGGTTCAGTTCAGTACGTTTCACATCTGAGAAGCTTTGAAAAGAGTTAATTAAATTTAGGCAGTTCATAAATTGAAAACAGATGGTTTTTTCGAAAATCCTCTTTTGATGGACTTTGAAGTTTATTCAATTTTTTTAATGTGTTTACGATTTATAAAGGACTTTCTGGGGCAAAATTCTCATAAAAAATACGTTACGTTAATTTTTAACGATAAGAAAGTTAAGTCTTTTTTTCCGTGAGTTCATATATTTAGTGTCTAATTAGATTTATGATAAAAAATATGATTTAAAATTTTTCTTTGCATAAGCTGCAACTAATTATTTTGCAATCAATATCACGACTGTGCAATAAGCGATTATTTGATGGTCTTTTTATACTATAAAAGCAATGACTATTTAAAAATGGTAAAATATATTCGAATAGAGGCAGTGATGTTACTAATTAGTTAATTTTTTCATTTGAAATGACGAGAAATAAACCATTTATCGATAATATATCAATCACAGATATTTTTATTTCGAAGTTAAAATTTAATGTTTGAGAATTAAAACGCAATTTGTAAATTTATTCAAATGGTTATATTTTATCAGAAATTAAGGTCAATATATAATAATAAATTATAATTCCCATAAATAAATTCATATTTCATCATAATGAAGAATTACTAATTCGTTCATTTTTAAACAAAAAGTGCTTTTAAATATTTTTTGGAGATACGAGTTGAAGACGATTATCAGCAAAATAACATTTAACTCTTACATTTATTTTAAGTTAAAAATTGCGAATTTGCTAAATATTCAGCACATTCAAACTATGGTTAAATCCGAATCATATTTCGAAAGATCCTTACAGCACTTCTTCTTGTAAAAAAACGACACTCAGGTATCTGAAAAATCGAAATATTCGCATATATTATTCAAAATCTTGCTGTTAGATTGCACGTGCTTATATAAAAGAAAAGCATTGTTAAAAAATTGCGTTTAAAACTAGTTTTGAAAAATGTATTAAAATTCAATAAAATTGTCATCCCTGAATAGCTAATTTTTTAAATTTTAAAGTGGTGTAAAATATTTTTGTGCGATTTGATTACTTTTTAATTAAAAACAAAATTAAAATTTTGAAAAACCCTTTCTTAGTGAGCACCTACTGCCTGAGAAGTAACTACGTGACACGTTCGGTAGATATAAGTTTAACGGCCTGTAGATTGTTGTGAACGATTTTTTCATTATGCATGCCTCTTCACGAAATTTACAGGCAGTATTCTGTCAATGAACAAGGCCGAGGTGAACGAGTGGTAGGGTTTTAGCTTCGAGCCGCAGGCTTCTAGGTTCGAATCCCGACTCTACTGAAGATCCGTCGTGTATTGGGCCTGTTGCACGCTAAATCATACGCAGGTCCTCCCGCTGGTGTGCTGTGGAAGTTTGGAGAGGGGGTGCCAACCCTGATGTTGTCCTTGTCATTTGACCGTGGTTGAAATGACGAGGTCCGTCCCAAAGAAGCCCTCGTGTTGATTCAAAATGAGACATTAACGATACTAAACTAAACCACCCTATAAACACTACCATTACTAATATAATAGCCCAGATCTGTCTCTCGGTAACGCTCTGACGTCACCAACAATAAAACTCGCGCCATAGCACTGCGAGACGTTAAACAGCATTATTTCATTGTTATAGAACCTAACTTTCAGTAATTTTAACTTTAAAAGAGTAATTGTCGTTCTAATTTCAAATTTAATAGTTCTAAAATAGTGAATTAAAATTTTCTATCGATTGATATAAAATTTATCTCGCTATGATCAGTAGTTCCCGAGAAATATCAAATTATATTAATCATATATTTCAAAATAACTTCCGTTTTTTAATAGAAAGTAGTAAATTACGTTAGAGGTATATCATGCGCGTGATATAGTTTGGACGCCACGATGCATCTGATTATTTATTGCAATCGTGATGATATAATTTCATAATATTTTTTGACAACGTTTGTCAAGCAGAGAAGTGTGTTTTGATTAGAATTTCGAAAAAGAATTCCTTTGAAATTTTAACTTTTGACTTATGCTTAAAAAACTGCGAATTTCACGATTATTGAATTATAATAAAATTGTTAAACAACGAAAAACACTTCACACGGAATTTTCCTTACCAAGCGGATTTTTGAATAAAGAAATAAAATATTTCCTGTCATAAAACATATGCTTATTTTATTTGTTTTCAATCAATGTTAAACATTTCTCTCGTATATATATCTATTTAAACACATTAAATTTCAAGGAAAATCTCTCGACTGAAGAGGCAATTTGCACCTGTCATGGTATGACGGGTGATTTTCTAGTGTTAAAATAAATCTCATATTTAGCACATGATCTGATTCTGAAAAGCTGTTTGCAAATATAAATATTGCCGTGTTCAAAAATGGCTAACAAAAGGTATTTGTTATCCGACGCTAACTATTACAAAGTTTTCAGAAGCATATTAAGATTCGCCTTAAAGCCATGTTTATGATCTTCAATTCGGTAACATTTTGCATTCACAAAATGCGGGGGCTCTCATATTCCTACAAGAAAGGAATTGATGGTGTGTGAAATGAGTTTTTCATGTTCTTAAAGAGGCCGTTTTGTCTGCTCACGTAAGTGCATTGAAAACAAGCAGACGCGGAATCGTCTGCTATCTCGCGTTTTCATCATTTCTGAAAGATGAAAGAAATGCTCGACTATTTCTTCCAGGATTTCTTCATCTCGGAAGGGATGAGAGATGTTCGTTTTAATGCCTACTTGTGATCAACTTTCTTTTGTTCTCTCATTGATTACTCCCTCCGAGTGGAAATCTCCTTCTTTCTTTCTCAGGTATCGTATGTCGAAATCTGGGCCGCAATGCCAAATCTCATTCGCCATTTTTGCCCAGAAAATTAGAACTGTACTTGCTGGTCTCTATTACGAGACTTGTAGAGGGAAAACTACTGATCTTAAGAACATTAAATCTCGCTGTTGTGATCAACTTTCTTCNNTTCTCTCATTGATTACTCTCTCCGAGTGGAAATCTCCTGCTTTCTTTTTCAGGTGTCATATGTCGAAATCTGGGCCGCAATGCCAAATCTCATTCGCCATTTTTGCCCAGAAAATTAGAACTGTACTTTCTGGTCTCTATTAAGAGAATTGTAGAGGGGAAACCAGTGATCTTAAGAACATTAAATCTTTCTGCTATGTATTTCAGCATGTAGGGAAAAGATAATAAAAAAACTAGAAATGTAGGATGTAGTAAGATAGGAGGACAGTCTCTTGTATAAATGTAATTCAGTCATTGCCTTATAATAATGAAATCATAGTCGTGATGAACATTGACTATGAACCGAAACTGGCAAACGAGTGCAATAGATACTGTGATGTATTTCAGCATAATATGAAGAATGGCTGAGCTTTCTTTATCAAAAATAATATATTTATCGGACGTCTACCACAGCACAATCAAGTAAAACAAACACATATACTTACATCACAGACGTTACATCACACTTACATTGAATTCCATCTTCAACTCATTATTCTTTTCCGTTGCTAGGCAACGTTAGCAAAAGACGTTGCCGTACTATTTTTATAATATTTAGAAAAGAATTATGCCAAACGATATTTTTAATTAATTTCTTTTTCAGCCAAACGATATTTTGAAATTAATTTCTTTTATGACCAAACGATTTTTTTATCTAATTAATTTCTTTTCTTCAAATATTTAAAAAATTCTACAAATATATGTATTTATTCGTTACGAACATTACAATACTAAGAATTATCATGAACACTCAAATGTTAACTTACTTTATGCAAGAGTTTTAAGGTAAAAGAAAATGCTTATTGCTTGAAGATGTTACCTTCTTTCTTATCTTCTTTTTCTACTTCCTAATATATGAAAAGAAGTAAAAACATCATCCACGAGGTTTTGAAGAAACCCCATGATTCAGACCTGCCTGAGTCCGAAGAAAAAGTTTTTGGAATTATGAGTACCAGACTGTGAACTTAACACAAAAACGGAATAAGCTAGATAATAGAATTTTACTATGTAATTTTCGCAAAGAAATTGTAAATCTGTGTCAATATTTAGACGAAATCTGTCAACGTGTCTGTCAGTCCGCGTGTAGATGGACATGATAACTCAATAAAGCAATAAACTCAATGAATGAAGTTTGGCATACGATTTCATCACCAGAAATGTAGCTCTGTATCGAATTTCAGCCGAAATCCTTCGATTGGTTGACTGTTTGTCCGTCTGTCTATACGCGTGTATGTGAACAAGGTAGATGAATGAAATTTGGTATGTGGTCTTGCCACGAAAATTGCAGATGAGTATCAATTTTCGGACGCAATCTATAAAATGGAAATCTGATATGCATAATCAATTCTTTGCACTATAAGACTATGTTACCAAAAGAACTTGCCATATTATGGAAGTATAGAAAGTCGATAACGATTATTCCAGCTAGTTATTTCCATAACAATAGTTTCACATTGTAATAAAAGGCATAACATGCATATTTGTTATACAATGGAAAATATGGAATTTTTACATTAATAATTTTTATTTACATTGTGATAATTTAATTATTACAACGTAAAATATAAATTTTCAATGCATATCAGATTTTTACGATTAGTATATCTTCTCTAAATTCATTCAAATAAGAATTCATCGATTTTAACTTCCCTGCATTTGGTTTTTGTTCATTGTCACTGTCTCCTCCTTCGATTCAATTATGCCAATTAAAACTAATTAATAGAAACAATTCTCTTAAAGCGGCAATGTAAGAAAGGTTAAAATAAAATGCTAGGTTTAGACAAGGACGCAATGTTCCATATTTTTGAATATCTTGTTAATTTTAGTTTAAAAATACGATTATTCGGTTTTCGAGTTACCCACCAGCAATTTATTCAAGTAGTTAAAGTGTTAAGAATTTGAAAGTCTCGCGAATTTGATTTGTCTCTTGGACCTAGAAAACGACAAGAATAGAACGTGAAGATGCATGCGGTAATATACTGCTTATTATAATGAGGTATATTTCATAATTAGATATGCTTTTACCTTATCCTGAAATAAATTGCGTAAACAGAAAAAAACAGGAAGGTAATTAAAAAAAATTCACACCCTCATTGTCTTCACAGCGTATTGAAGAAACGGTATGCTGGCGGAAAAATGAGAACAATAAAACTGTGATATGAAAGTTAGAATAAAGCATTCATTTCTTTCACCAAAGTAATGGCAAATGATCTCAACAACAATAATAGATATAATTTATCAGCTTCAGCAAACATGACGAGGTATATGAGAATAATTGGTAGAACTTTTTTCACAGTGAGAAGCAAATAGCATGTTTCACTGAAAAGAAATCATTCTATTGTGGCAGAATGATGCCAGTAAACTATCACAACAAAAGACACTGAGAGGTTTAAATAAGTGGAAGAATAACATCAATTCAGAAAAAAATATAATGCCAGAAATGTTTTGTTAGTAGCAAAATTAAAGAATGGGTGCTTTTTCTTATAATTTCGGCTCAGAAGAAAAATATTAAATGTGGTTTCGAAAAAAAAAACACTATGGAAATTCATTCGTATTTTTCCAACACTTTCCGAAAAAATTATCGAGGTAAATCTTTTGAGGTTATCCCAGTAGGGTTTTCGGTTTTCTAGGCAAATACACAGAAATTGCGAATTTCAGAAAAACTTGGTTGTTGCATTTGTAAGAGATTTTTTTTTGAAAATACAGAATGTATTTCATACAGAAAACAAATAACGTTAAATTAAAACATGCAAAATTATGGTAAATTGATCTGCTTTTCTGTAGTTACATTCTTTATTTTTTTCAAAATGTCATTTGGTTTGAAAGAAATTTCAATGGTTCTTATTCCATATTTTCAGAGAATTTGATTTGAAAAAAGAATGTTTTCTATAGATTAATTAAAAAATATAATAAAATTAATGTTAAAAACAAATTGCATTTCAAAATATTTGTCGTGATATTTGAATTTTCATGCTTCGGTTATTATTTTTTTTTTATTTTTCATAAAAGTAACTATTCCTACTGTTCAGCAACGTAATCCGAGACTACCACTTTTGGTCGATTTTACACCGGATAGGGGTGTCAGGTAATGAGTCATATGAGCGCATTTCCGAAGTTCTTTGTTAGATCACGCTCAGTAAAATGTAAACATCACCCTTCCATTCTTCACTTTCTTACTATTTTGATGAAAATAACTCCGCGCGGCGCATGCGCAAAAGCTCGGAGGGTTTCCGAATCCGTTGCTAAACTATATATGAAAGGGAATTCAAAAATATGCGAGATTTTTATTGTTCTTAAACTACAATTCAGAGATAATCAAAAATTATTTTCGGATAAATAGTACGCTTCAATAAATATTTCGAACAAACGAAGAAATTTTATTTGTTTCATAAGTATTTTCCGAAAATTTTTAGCAGCATTATTTTCAAAAAAGAAGGGGGCATTATAAAAATTTAAGTAGTCAGCTAAAACTGAATTTTGCGCATGAACAACAATATTATATAATCGCATGTGAAAAGGTTAAAGTTCTTTTATTGTGCTCTTACAAAGCTACTTTGAAGGAAAAAGTTTTATCAGATTATATAATTAGCAGTTCTTTACATTTTTGAGTAAAATTCCTTTATATTAGAGAATTTACACTTTTTCATGAAATTATTCATATTTTTATCGAAATAAATAAATGCAAAAGTTGTTTTAATAGTAGACAACATTTTATAGTAGAAAACATTTTTTAATAATTTCAGCGGGTAATTCCTAAATAATGGCGACAAAAAACTAATTAATTTTTTTTCAGATGTGCAATTAAATAGCAACATTTGCTTCTGAAGAAATTATCTGGAAATATATTAGTAATGATTACATATTGCTGATAATTTATTTAAATAGAGAAAGCTAGAAACTGAAATGCAATTAATAAAATTTAATATGTTTGAAATTTGTCAATGCTGAGAAAAAATGCAGTTTGAAAATAAGATATGTTAATTTTTATTTAGTATATTTAATACGGGCATAAGATAAAAAAAAATTTGTTCTTAATGTTAATTTCTTTATATTCTGATTTCCTTTCTACCGTATTTTATGTTGTTTTAGAATATTTTCCTCTAGATTTGTAAAATTTCACTTTAAAAAGTTTCATTTAACTTTTATGAATTTTGAGTTGAAAAACTTTTAGTGTTTGTTTTATTCAAAGTCAAAAATCGTTACAAAACATATCTTGATTTAAAAGATTTCAGAAAATTTCATAAAATATCTTGGATATAAAGCATTGAGATTTAAAGTATTTTGGTTTAAAAAATGTTCTTTTAGCTTTCATAAATGATTTGCCTAGTTATTAAACTATATTAAGTTAAGGTACTTTAAAAAGTGATTTATCTGTGATAAATAAATTAGTAATGTTTCAAAGAAGCCATAAACTAAGATAACGAAATTTGCTATGTCTATTTACTTCGTTATTACATTTCATATCAGCTAATATTTGAGTATTGAAGATTTATAAAATTAATTAACAAACATAGACATCGTTTGCATAATCAAAAGATTATCCAAACAATTTATTTATTATTATATACAGAATACATATTATTGTACGAAACTGCTGAAGTATTATTAAATGTTAGAAATATTAACATTTTAAAATTTTTATGAATGTTTGTTTTAAGAAATGCGCGCAAACAGTTATGATCGCTAAGTGTTGTGAAAAACAATAAAATTAGAATTGATTTCTTATATCATTCTTTACACTAACGGAAAATACAGAAGCATTTTTCAAAAAATTATTTTTTCTTAGATTAACATTAAATTGTTTCAGTAAAACAAATAATTTAGTTGAAAACTTTATCTTTAGAACACACAAACATATCACACGGATTAGAAGGTAATTTCGAGTATCTTCTAAAAATAATTTAAATCATTTCGCTATTTATTTAAAGCTATTTTATTTAACTGTGTCACCATCATTCTGTTTACTTGCTTTATGCAAATTGATGAACCACTTTGAAAAGAATTCTTTACTTTTTATATTATACATGCTTACTTTTCTACGTCAAAAGCTAATTTTTTATTGTTTATTACACAGGCTTAAAAAATAGGCAGCTTTTTTTAAGATAAAAAACTTTCTTTTTATATTCAAGATACGTGGATTACAAACATGATTTAATTTTTCTTTAGTATATCTTTCTTCAAAACCGCAGAATTGTCATACACATGATTTTTAAGACGCTATTTTGTTTTCATGCTACAGAGTTTGGAACACAAAAATCAGAAACTCGTTACCTAAAGACTTACTGTTACCTACAAAAAAAACCAACAACCAGCATTTGTGTCAATATATTCTTAATCGATATTCACTGATTTACATACCTGTTCCTAAATATATTGTTATAACTAGAATTACATTCACGAGTTTCAAGAATTATAGATTTATTTTATATTTAAGAATTGTATTCAAGAGTCTTTCATTAGAGAAATGTTCAAAATGATCTATAATAGTTACGGCTTGTAAAAAATACATGAAAGGAAAAATAATTTATGTTTTATCAAACAGAAATAAGCGTAAAATAGAGTAAAAGACACTAAAATGCTTCACTGACTGGAAATATGGAAATGTTTCACATAAAAGAATAATCCTTAGCCTAACGTATAACAATTTCTACTGGAAAGGTTATTAATTCAATTGAGATAAACCAGTTTGGGGCTAGTTTCCTTTCAATCATGATTAATAGATTGTCAAATTAACTTCTTTTGCTGTTTAATTAATTAAATTCACTCAGTCTTGATTATTTAGAAATTCTAAGAATTCCTGTAAATTTCATAAAAAAATAAATTGATGGCAACAAATACCAGATGCATATGAAAATGAATTTTACTTTTTAAAATGTATACTGAAAATATCTAATTTAAAATCCAAAATTGCAGCATAGAATCATTGCTAAAAAGGAATACAAATAAGAATGCTTGCGGAGAATCTGAAAACTAGTAACAAATAACAAATTGACTTTTCAAAATGGTTGCCACCAAGAAACCAAAAATGTGCCATAAATTCCTTTATTAAAATTAGATTATGATACCGCGGGATCAAATTACGAGATGTGGAAATAATGCCGACATTAGAAACAGTTCATATTTAAATTAAATTAGTTTCCGCTCAATTTTGAAGAGCTTTTCTTTTGCACGTAAACATAATTAGATTCCATTCTCCCATGAAGAATCTACGAAACCGGAAGGAATTGCTATTTCCCGTTTGTTATGAGTAATTTAGTTAAATTACCCGAGACATCATATATTTCCTTTGTTTTCTTCGCACTCTTGTGTGATCTGCGAATTCTCAAAGGCAGAAAGCGAAATGGAGACACTGTGGAATATTTATCATGATTTTGTCCTTCTGGTGTGTGACAGCGATTATTCGAAATTCTAAGATGTTTGGAATAAAAAATGGCAACTTTAAAAATTGCCGTCGCTTCGTTCCAGTTCGTATTTATAAATATATGATGATGTATCGGACGGCCGTCCCCGATACCTATTTTTTTTAATGATTTCAAGATAAACGGTAAAAAATTGCCTATAAATTCTTATATTACGTACACCAATTTTTAGTTGTCATTTTGTACAAACATTTTTAAATTTCAGATATTGTCACATACAAAAGGACAAAATTATGATAAATGTCCACAGTGTCTCCATTTCCTCTTTTCAGTGTCTCCATTTCACTTTTTTACTTGAAATTCGTGATCACACTTTGGAGAACAATGGAAATATGCGCAGTGTAATCGGACAGCCGTCCCCCGATACCTATTATTTTTTAATACAATTTCAAGAATAAACGGTAAAAAATTGCCTCATAAATTCTTATATTACGGCCCACGCAATT
>BGPR01010475.1:0-52405 GCA_013235015.1 Araneus ventricosus
TTTTAATAAGATTATTATTTTGATAATTTTCGTTAATTAATTTAAATAATTAATTATTTTTTAAATTAAAACTTCTGCTAAAAAATTAAAGTTCTGTTCTTTTTTGTACTTCAGATAGTGAAATTTATTGTTACTTTGAGAGAATTTTCAGTATTTTGACTGTGGCATGCGACACTTATGGTCTCTGTTATCTGGTTTGGGGTGCCGGTTTCTTATGAATTCCACTTAATTTACTGGGCCCAATGAAACGCTCATTAACGCACTTGGGTTCTTCATAAGTGGGAAGATTATCATGAAAGTCCATACTGAAGAGAGGAGAGCGAGTTCTGATGAGGGAGAGGATGGAGAAAGCACATTAGGCTCAAGGGTCCTTTATCTTCCAGTAACTGGCTGAAAAACTATAGTACAGTGACAAAAACAATTGCAATGCGCCTGAATAAAGTATTACTTAACAGTATTTTAATTAATTTATTTTTATTAAATAATACTGGGAAAGAAATATGGAAAGAAGAGAGAGATGGAAGGAAGAAGAGTGTGATGTTGACAAAAATATAATAACGCTTTTTTTCTCTATATATTTTTAAATTTTTGAGTGATCCTGTGACACAGTCCTAGAAAAGTAGTCAAATTCAGTTTTCACTCTGCTGTCTAGTCAGATAAGAGGAGTGGAAATGCCAAGGGCGCACGGATGCTTACTCATCTGCCAAAAAGCATACTCGGGCTGGATGGAATGTTACATTAATTTTTGCCAAATATCGAATGTACTATTCATTCTCTATAGTGTTCCTGGGATGTCTTTTATTCCGCTAAAAATTTTGTTTACCTGCACAAGCAAAGCGATGACGTCGTTCATATTTGCTAGCATTGCTGGGAGTTCGGTGAAAGTGGGGAGGGGAATCTCATTCATGATTGGTTTTCCGCTCGCGTGGGGAGTAGTGATTTCATACAAGACCCGCGAGGGGTTAGCATTCTGATTTGCATTGATGCTGCTTGCCTCTGGTTCGTTTACGTTTTGCCTGGCTGATGCAGAAGCAAATGATTTACCTGGATGGATTATTTTGCTTTGCGCTGAGGGGATTGATTTGTTTTCCATTGTTTAAGGGAACTTGGGGCAACCTCGATAGTTGGCTGTATGATTACTGTTAGGAAATTCTGCATTTTAAGCTATGAAGCTTGCATCTTTTTCTAAATTGTCTCTCGTACCTTTACTCTAAGATTCGAAGCATTCTTTCTTTAAGATTTTTACGTCATTTCTTTGAGCTAGTCACTTCACTTGACATCCATATTAGCAGCTATTTAATCGGAATCGTATGACGTTGTCTATTCGATTCCCGCAGCTAATATGTAGATCTACTGATTATTAGCAGAGAATATATGCTTGTCTCTACTATGTCATTAAAAAAAAGTACGGTCTGTAAGACCTATAAGCATTCTCTCCTCGGCCAGACTTCAGTGCTATGTAAGCTGCTTCTAGTACTGTACCTATAAGATGTAGGACAAGTATGAACCCTGTTAAATGGAAATGTGGTTGTCTAAATAAATGTCTCTTTTAACTTATACGATTCGCCATTTCTGAAAACAATAAGAAATGCTCTATCTCATAGAAATTCCACTGCATGCAATAATCCAGGACGCTTTTAGCTTATTATCCAGCAACTCTTCATAACTAGTGTTATTCAAGCTGCCTGTCTCTACTTTATGAGACTAACAAGTGATATTGGCAAACTCGCTTCCTGTGCCTAACAATTACCGCCACAATTAGAGCATTTTACAATGAGTGATTCTTTCCCTTATTAGGGAATTTTTTAGAGACATGCTCACCTGCACAGACTACACATCGGGCTTTTAATTTGCATCCCTTGGCACCGTGTTTCCATAACTGGCAATCAAAGCATTGGTGAATTATTCTATTTTCATATTTTCCCATTATTACGATGAAATAAAAAAGTTTATCAATATTGTAAATTTCCTGGACATTTACGGTTCTTAAGAAATGCACTTGGAAGATAGAGAGAATTCTGGTTTCAAATTTCCACAGCTGGCTAGCCTTATCAGGAAGAAAATTCTCCTTTTTAATGCTGATTTACTCTCGTCTGAATTCGTATATTTTGGCAGTCCTTTAAT
Source organism: Araneus ventricosus (assembly GCA_013235015.1). Classification (NCBI taxonomy): domain Eukaryota; kingdom Metazoa; phylum Arthropoda; class Arachnida; order Araneae; family Araneidae; genus Araneus; species Araneus ventricosus. Next base: position 2,125 of record BGPR01010475.1, read on the forward strand.
CACATTGTTGGTAGGTTTTCCCGCGTTCTCCACAAGAACAAAATATTTTTTTTCCTGTTTATCGAGGTACGTTGTTAACTCACTGAAGTCTTTGGGTTTCAGGAAAGATTTTAATAAATTCCTCAGTCTATTCGGTTTTGCATTTGATATTATTCACATCATTTAAGCGTTTTAAAATTTCCTTATATTCAGCGGTTCGCTTTAACATGTATGGGTAAATTTTGGCCGCTAAAGGGCTCGGTGTTTTCTCACCTGCATCAATATCGGCTAATTGTAGGTATTTCTTTTGGGTGGTTTCAGCATTCATTTTTTTGTTAGGTTTGATCTCAGTTGAAGCCGGACTACTTCTTTTCTTGAAATGGAACTCAAAACAACCGTTATCATTTCCCTGATGATATAGGTTTCCTGTCTTATTAATTTTTTCTTTATCCTTAGCACTACCGTTATTGCTTACTGAATTATCATTATTAATTATATCTCCATTTCCCGCAACGGTGCTATGAGAGCCACCTTGGGGGATTGAATTAATAAAAGGTAAGTTGCTGGGATTTAGGACTGAATCACAAATATGAATTACCTTACCTTACATTCCACATTATTATTATGCATTATATTTTCAGTATTACTAACAAGATTCGAGCTACCTTCATTACCACAATTGTTTAAATTCGTCAGCATCACATTTTCAATAGGATATTCATTTACAGTATTTTCATACTTATGATCACTCAATGTATTATTATCATTAACATCCATAGATTCAGTATTATCAATCACATTATCAGGATTATTATTCTTAATAATAGCAACATTATCAACTAATTCATTATTTTCATTCATATCAACAGATAAATTATGAGGACTTTCATTATAGTCAATACCACTAGTAGTATATATGCGAGGGAGTCTAGCGCAATTTTAAAGTTGAGGGTTTCTGGCGCACTTTTGAGCTCGAAGGATCCTAGCGCACTTTTACTTCCGTCACCTATATACCGAAATCTCCGCAGCGATGTTTTGCAAACCGAATGTTTTAGTGATGATGCGATATGCCCTGAATATTTTTAATAGTTACTCCGAGTTAGAAATGTTTTCAAAGAGTGAAGCGCAGAGTGAGCGTGCTCGTGTCGGAGAACGAACGCGTTTACATATGACATGGAAAACTTTTATCCCCACTCCGTGAGCGCTTCGAAAGAGAAGGAAAGAAAAAAACCTCACGATCGCAAGCCGGGGAGAACAGAAACGATTTGCTACAGATAGTTTGAAATGGGGATGAGAATTCTCCTTATCGAGTTCCGTTTTGCGAGCTACCATAAAACCCAATACACAACCCCGAAACCCAGAACGCGCAGAAATTGAAATTGAAGATTGAGCGAGTCAAACAATTAAGATGCTTAAGTAAAAACTTATCAGAAGAAAACGTCTGTCAAAAAGGAAAACACAGCTCCGAGGCTGGAGGAAACAAAGAATTTGGTTAGTCGCTGCTTGATGAAAGTGAGAGTAGCAATTAAAGGCGCAGCGAAGACAAGATGTGTGGGATGAAGGATTTCAGCACGCGAAATAAGATAATCTAATGGGGAGAACGGTGAAATATAATTGGCGCCAGCAATTGTGACAACTAATGAGCGCAACGATGTAAGTTTAGTTCGCGAACAAGAACGCAAGACAAGAATGTTTTAATGAAAGTTAAAAATTCTTCTTAGATGTCTTCTTAATAGGTCCACGGCTTAGAATCAGGAAACTCAAATTTCTAAACGGCTGATTCCTTTTCCTTACCAAAAGGTTCATAGGTTCGAACATACTCGCAAAAAATAACTATTGGAGATGCAGATAAGAAGTGTAATTTACGAATATATAAGATATTTCTAAACATAGCTGCATTTATTTACGAATACATTTTGTTCTTCTCAGAACGACCGCAAAGAAAAAAAGTTTGGGAGTTTAAGGTTCGAGTCTTGAAAACGAGTTTCATTTATTTATTTAATTTTTGAGCCTATATAAGCATTTTGTTTGTCATGTTTCGAATAAAATGGAAAAGATGCATCAAAGCTGTAAAGCGAAATTATTACATCTCTTCGAGATCGCTTCTGAATGCATCGTTAATGAACAATTATTTTCTGAAATAGAGCAATCACTCTTCCGCGACGAAATCTCTCTCATTAAAATAGGTTTTTTACTATAGATGTCGAAACAGATTATTGACAGAAAAAAGAATTCGTTCACGAGCAGGTGTATGAAAGTCTGAGCAAATATATCTCATTCTAAAGTTGACGAACATTACTAAACAAAACTCGTCTAACCTCGTTGTTTTGCTGCCTGTTATGATTGTTGAATTCATAGTATTTGTGATCTATTTGTAAGCGTAAATCACAAAGGAATTGTCTCAAAAAGTGAATATCGCAAACACATCCTGCATCGTTTCCAAACATAGTGGACGGAAAATTTTTCTTCACGTTTGCTATAGAAATAAAGAACAGATATTCGATTTACGCTAGTTTTTCTCCAACAGAACCCTGAAACCTATTCCTGAGATTCTAGGTGTTCAAGTAACGAAAAGCGATCTCAGAAAAGTGTGTGAAGTGTATTGATATTCAAAACTGTTCCAGTTAGAAACAAGTGTTCAAGCAATGTTTCTATGACTCAAATTCAATGATAATTAATGGACCAAGCCAATGCGGGAAAACTAACATTTAGTTCGAAAAATTATTTCTGAGCAAATGTTTGAAGTTCCGATAAAAAAAATCTTGTGGTGTTATAAAATTTTGCAACCCTGTTTCAGATCAAACCTATGAAATAAAATTAGAAGTTGGAGATTTGCTTCAACAAAGTGATTCGGAATTAGACGACTTCTCACTCTCAGATGAAATTTTCGCGAAGTAATACACAAATAATAGTTACATTTCGATCCAATGTAAACATTGAATTGAAACGTAATTCTTGGCCACGACTAACGAATGCTCTAAATATAATCGAAGATGTATATGTTATTCGCGGAAAACAATCGAAGATGCAATCTCCCTATTCTCAGACAGTAGGTTCCATCAAAGATGAATCATATCACGTGACAGTCTATAAAGTCTTCCCCGCTACTCACAAAGAGACCAAGACCTCAACATTCATAATCCCGAGCGGCATGTACAGCAAGAGAAAGATTTATTTAAAGAATTCAAATTTATAGCTTTGCGATTCACAGCAGATTCGCGATTGGGATTACATGTTCCTCGAAACACTCTTGTTACGTTCGGAGAGAAACTCAGAGATCTGTTGGGATTCATTCAACGAACGTTTGTTCAGGGTGAACATAAATCCGAATAAACTCTGGAGTCACGAGCAGGCATAACAGAAGTCTAAGTGTACTGCGATATTGTACCCACCTCTCTCGTGGGAGATTCCTCAGCATCTATTCTGAAAATCATTCCGATAGCCAACAAACATAACGCGCAAATTATTAAATATTTTTCTGTTCCGTTGTACTTTAGAGTTAAAAAACAGTTCTTTGATGTTATTGAGATTGTTATGCGCCCAAGTAGTCGCATCCCCATCAAATTCATATCGGGTGAAACAAATTTGGTGCTATCCTTCAGGGAAAAAAATTATATAAATGGTTTTTCTCATAGGTTTTCCATAGTTAAGAACAATCATGGCAAATAGCGGTCACGGAACACAGGAACATTGCAATGCGTATTGTCAGAATCAAATTGGGAATGCTGATCCACACTTTTCATCTAATTTCCCCATTGAAAGAAGATACGGTTTTTTCAGTAACTTGCGTCCGCATGCCTTACCGCTGATGATACAAGCGGGAAAATATTTAGGCAAACGTTTATTGACGTCTGGTCGCAATATTGTTGAGGACATGTCGCAAAGAAAACCGTTCCGAGATGCGGCAAGAGATCAAATGCGTCAATCCGGGCGAGAAATAACAACAGATATTCTTCGCAAACTAAGAGGAGGGGGAGCCCGGAAAGCTGTTAGAAGGAAAAAATCAATGCGACAGCAAGCGAAGGAAATTGAGTTTACCAGACGTCTCTTCCACTCTCTATCAAACCAGCGGGAGTGATCTCCCCTAAACATTCTCGAATAAAAGATGCTGTTTCCCCTCTCCCCCCGAGTGAATAAAAAAATTTGAACCTACTGCCACCGATAATAGCTTTTTGACGGAGAGCCTGGGTCGGGGACCTATAATCTCCTTTCTATAGCTTGTTGCTGTAAGTAAAGTGACATAACACGAACACTAACTAATGACTAGCTGAATAATATTAGAGAGAAGAGAGAAAGGAAAAGTAATAATAAAAAAAGGAGGAGAAAGTTTAAAGAAAATATAATTAAATAATGAAAATAATAGTAAGTTTAAATAAACAATTACGTTAAGAGGGATGAGTGTGTTTGAGCTGTTCCAAGAGAAAGCGGAGTTACTGAATGGCTCAAAGGAGCAGTAGGTAGAGACATGATCAGCCCTGAAGTCCGGCGAGGTAAACAGTTCAAGGTCGAGGAGGGGAGGGTTGCCGAAGATCTATAGCCCGATCAGCTGGTGAAGAAAAACGTCTGAAAGTGGTCGAAACATCTTCTGAGGGCGGAAGTTGCGTCATATAGGAATTCGTAATCCAGTGCTTGCGGGTAAAGAAGAACAAGTACTCAAAGGGTGGAAACTGGTTCAGTGTCTTACTTGTGTGGTATTGAGATGCGTTGTAGGATTACGTGAGAAGTCTTACTCGCTCGTTTATTGACAGGGTGGAACGGATCATGAGCGGGGATTTGAACCTACTGTAACCCAGAATGCAATGACTATAAGAAGGTTTAAAATTGTAGATTTGTCAGATTGTGAAATATTTAGGTAAGAATCAAATTCAAAGAGATACGTACCGATTTTCCACCTGTGCCGGCTCAAGGACAAACTGAGTGTAATCCTTCCAGTATGGAGATTAAGGCCAGTAATGCATGGCAGGAGGAGAATCGTATAAAAAATTGAATATGCAATTTGAAACGCCTTTTGTAACGATCTGGCAAACGAAATTTAGCAAGCACGGATCTAAATGATGGAAATAGTACTATATATTATTCCTGGGAAGAAAGAGGACAAAACTAATGAAAAATATGATGAAATTCCATAATTAATCCTCAATGAGCATTTAAAAGATAGTTTATATTTAAAATGCTGTGATTTATTTATAAAATGCTTTGTAATCTCTATAAAAAACATTCAAAATAGTCATCTAAAATTATTTTTGCTCTTTTTGTATTTATTAGATGTTTATCTTTAATTCTTGAAATAACTTTCTCAGAAAAAGTATTTGTAGAAAAAAAGGAAGAGAAAATGGGGATAGGTGTGTAATCCCGGATACTTAACCACGTAACAAAAATTTTAAGAGTTTAACGAGGGTTAAACCAGGAGGAACAGGTATCCCCAAACTTTCTCCAGTATTACCTCCAAAATATTGTCATTTTCCCTCCCCCCCCCCTCCGAGTAGATAAAAAAAATGTGAGCCTCTGTAACCCAGAGTGCCATGACTATTCCATGAATTTTCCCTCATCCGCGCCAAAGTCACGAATATATCGCCTAAAGCCTCGCCAATAGCAAAATGACCTTGCGTCTAATAGTAAGAAAATGTATATGCATTGGAATGCGTTTTCTTTAACCGATGAAAACAAAAATTGGACACAGATCTACAATTATAGAAGCATTCGTATACACCATATTCATCAAAGCCATATGTTAGCGAGTCATCGTGTTCTACAAGTATGTATTATATTGCAGATAAAGTCAACCTCGTTGATTGATTTGTTCCCAAAATTTGATGCGAACTTATCCCTGATCATAAAACTAAAGTGAACAAATTTTATCCATCTATTTATTCTGTTTTTGAATTATCGTGTTCAGATGAACGCGGGCAGACGGCCAGACAAACTTTCCTTTAACGGATTTTGTTCAAAATTCGAAAGAAATCTACAAATTATGCGTGAAGATCACTTACCAAACTTCATCCTTCTATCTCTAATAGTTTTCGAGTTATCGCGTTCACAGACAGACAGACATAACGGCTTAAAACGTGGAGATTCATCAAAATATCGAATTCGAATTTTTCGACGATTGCAATACTTTCTCTTTGTGTACTTATTATACGAGAAAGAAAAAATGGTGCAAACGCAGTAATGTTTTAACTCCATGTAACCCCATAAAACTTACGCCCGGGGAATATTTACCCCTTTTCTCCCCCGGGCGCTACACTAGTGAAAAGAATATCAATAAATATATTTTTATTTAAAAAATATTCCATTGCACTCACCTTTAGATAGATGAAATCGAATAATTTAATCCTTTTTTGGTGTGTTCTTTCTCGTCTTGTCAATTTCATAACTATAACAGAGCCACAACTCAGCACATTATTGGCATCTGCTTTCACTTCAAAAAATAAAACGTTTTTCAGTAGTCATACAAGAATCAAGGTAAAAAGTTTTGAAGTTTTCGAGAAAAACAGAGCTGAAAGAATGGATTTTATTTTTAAGTAATATTTAATAATGCTAATGAATGCTCAATATAATCAACGTCACCGTGACTTAGATCCAACATAGTTGGTGTCAGTTTTGATCTGGCCAGCTCTAAGTCTTGATTTGAACCCCAGAGAAAACGTATGGTGTATCCTCGCATGTTCAATTTATCTAAATGATAAGCAGTATTCTTCGGTTGAAGATTTGAAATCGGCAGTTGAGGATGCTTGGTTTGAACTAAAATCTGTTACCGAATTTAATGTTGAACTAACGATTGGAACCTTGTATTTCACCTAATTCAATCTAAGGTTTCAGCAATCAAGTATTGACATTTCATTTTTACTTACTGTTAACGGTTGGAACCTTGTATTTCACCTAATTCAATCTAAGGTTTAAGCAATCAAGTATTGACATTTCATTTTACTTACTGTTAACGATTGGAACATTTTATTTCACATAATTCAATCTAAGGTTTCAGCAATCAAGTATTAACATTTAATTTTTACTTGGCTGAAAAAAAATAAATGCCTCTTGTGCTTAAACTTTTGAAACACCTATTTTTGTATTTTTGCTAAATTCAATGGTTAAAAATAAAGTTTAAAATATGATTGCATAAAATATAAGCTAAATTCTATATTTTTTTACATATATTTGAACAGTGATTTAAAATAGAATGAATAGTTAGAGTTTTATTTTAGAATTATGGTTGCACTTAAACTTTTGATACCCACTGTAAATAATATTTTACACGAGATAATCTGACTCTTTTATTATCTCAATTAAATTCTTATATATTAAAATCTATCAAATTGAAGCTCTAATAAGCCGTTCAGATGATGATCATTCATTTTCCATTTAAGAAAAATTTAATTCAAATCGAACAAGAATAACTTTTTTCGAGCAAGAAAGAATGATTATCCTTTCAAATCGGGCAAAGAAATAATGATTTTTATTTAATTTAAGGCACACAGCTCGATGATTGCTACTTTCTGGGTGGACTTAATAAAAGACAAATCGGCTGCTGCAGCAAAATCTGTTAAAAAGTAAATTACTCTTTTCTCAGTAGCGTAATTCAATTTCAAAAGTCTGAAAAATCAATAATTGCAACGAGACAAGTATTTAGTATTTAAAAGGAGACAAGTGCATTTTCACTAAAAGAGAATGATCTTATTCAATCATATCTAAATCATTTTTGCATGAGCGATTTCTTTTGATAATTCCCTTATCAAAGAAAAAACTTCCCTGAAAATTCTATTTATAAGAAATTTTTACTATACATATGAAATTTTCATAAAATGAAATTCTTCTTATAATGGAAAGTAAACCTATATGATAAGTGATATTATTCTACCAGTCGTTCAGCATCAATAATTAATCTTTTTATGCATTTAGAGTGAAAGTTTTAAACGCTTTTCACTAACTTTCTTCTCAGAAACCACAAGGACAGCGTTGGCGTGAATTATCAAAACGTTTTAATGTAATCCGTTTTAGTGCATTAAAGGCTTAAAAGTCTTATGATTCTTTTCTGACATATTTTTGATGGTAAAAATCTTCATATGATACTACAAGTTTAAAATAAACTTCCAAAATTCGAAAATAAGATTATTTCCTGAAAGAAGATTTAATAAAGTTAGGAAAATCATTATCGATCGAGCCAAGAGATGTCCTGTTTTAACTCAATTGCTATAAATTTCGTCTGGCTGTTTGAAAAATTTTATATTTCCGACTTCGGTACGTTCTCCTTGAAGTCAATAAAAGAGACGAGTACTTTATTTTTTTTATTCTGTTCCCTGGACGCGAGGTCTACTGTTCAAAAAATACAAAGGGAGCGTGTGCTAAAACCGGGTACCCTTGATTCTGGTGCTATTATTTTTCCTATCTAGCAGACAGATACTGAATTACACTCTACTAGTTAAGAAAAGGAACAGTCATAGTGAAGTGTTGTAGCTACTGAATTCGCTGCATCTGTGAAGGTTTATTTGTTTTAAGAATTCAACTCTTTAATGTTCGTTTCATGTTAAACTATCTACACTAAAAAATCATTACAGTTATAAAAACTATATTTAGTCCAGCTTATTATATGTTTGCTAATTTATACCCTATCAAACAATAAAAATTTACTCCAGTAATTGTGCGGTTCTATTTCGTTTACTATAACCTCTGCACTCGGGGTAAAAACAGGGTACTCCAAATGGCATAAGGCCAGGAGAGCCAATATTAAAGATTCCTCCGATGAAGAGACGATAAAAATACAGTGATTGTTTATATTTTCATGATGTACTTTCTAAATTAAATGAATAAGAATGGTTAATCCATTGTAAAAACTTTCTCATCTGTGCCCACGAAAGCTGCAGTGAGGCGGAGTGAGAAGACAACTGCTTTACATTTGAATACTGTAACTAATATTCTTAAATTGTGATATAAAGTAAAAATGATTACAACTTATCCACTGAAAATCCATTTTCCCTAATTTCACATATCATTAACATGTGAGGTAAAACCGGTTAGTTTGACTTTTAAAAAAAATCATTGATAAAATAAGCAATGAAACTGTGAGTTTTCTGGAAAGATATATTGTATTCCGATAAACAATTAATATTTTAATACAATTTGGCAAGTTCTAGTCGAATATTTTAGCTCCAACCGGCCTTCGAACTTTAGATACCCGGTTTTACCCCACTTTCCCCTACTTGTATACATTGGTGTAGCGACAGGGTGGGAAAGAAGTATTGATGCCCCGTGCGCCAGATTTACGGGGCACTATGGAGTCAAAACATTTCTGAGTTTATATTACTTATAGAGCAAAATATGATGAGAGGGATTGTGTGTGAAAATAAACCATGCCCCGGGCATCATACACACTTGCCAGTCCACTGATGAAAACTGGAGTAAATAAATCCTATCGCCACTTGTCCTTGCTACTCCACTGATCATGTTCATAAAACTTCAACTCGTTTATGTCTCCTTTTATAATCAAATACGTTGAGGAAGCAAAAAACTACCGTACCTCGGCCGCCGTCTGAACATGCTGAGCCACTGATAATGAAAAGGAGGGAGCGAAAAAATCATATTATTACTCGGGCGCCACTTTAACTCGCTACGCCACTGTTTGTATAGGTTAAGTTATTATTAGCGGTACGGAAATTATGGCAGTAAATTATTTCTTGCCAGTGGACTACTACAAGGATGATGGAAAGGAAAAAAACACCTTTTTTCCGCTGAATTCGATTGACATCGAAGAAAATTACTTTCCTTCTTTTCTGTCCGAATCTCGTTTTAGACGAAATATACTGAGATTTCGTTTGGTCATAATAAAATGAAGAAAGATGGAAAGACTATTTAGGAAATATCTACTCAGTTTTTTATTCATTACGACATCATTTTATAAAGGTCAGAAACATCTAATCATCAGGATGTGAGGAAAGTTATTAAAAGTTAGATCGATAACTTCATTATGATATCATTTGGCTCTGCAAATGGTTTGAATTTCACCAGAAATGATTTCTCATGGAATTTCATGATTCATTTGAGTCATAGTTTAATTATCTAATGTATAATCAATTTTAAAAAAGGAAGTTTCTAGAACAATTCTTGAGTTAATCCTTTGGCTTAGCGGTGATGAATTTTCAAAATTTGTTAAAGCAATGAAAGAATTTTTAGCTGTCAATTAATATATGTCTTGATATAAATGTAATGAAAATTGTAATAAATGCGTTGTGGACAATGACTTAATCTTAAGAACTTAGCAACAAAATTTCTAAATTTACGACGCACGAATTTTCAAATTTCATTTTATCGTTTTAGAAATCCAATTATCGAATTTGGTAGTAAGAAATGGATCACTGAATTCAATATAAAGGTATTTTAAAAAGTATAAATGAAACATTTCAATCACATGTGCTTAAAGCTAAAGGGTGAAAATAAAACTGTCAGATTCTAGAAGACGGTCATTTTACCCATTGAATGAAAAATTATCCTTAGCGTTTAAGGCTGGCACCAAGTACTTATTTCTGTTCTTTAGGTTTTTTCATGCAGTTCCTCTATCGTTTTCTTCAAATCTGAGTGGATATCTTAATATAAGTATAGATTTCAATTAAAAAATATTGATTTTTGTGTGCTGCTCTCTAGTTATTTATTTTCAGATTAACAGACTTAATTATGTACATGTGGACTTCTATTAAGGAAAGGTTAACAAATTTGATCACCAGAATTTTTTTTTAATGAACAGTGATGAAAAAGTAATTTTAATGAAAATAAAATAGCAGAGTTTTTTGTAGTTTACTTATTTGCAGAGCAATGCCATTATCCTTTTTTAAATGCGTCATAAAGAAGGAGGAAAAAAGGTAGCTTAAAAAATTGTGTCATCGGCGGTCAAATTTTAAAAAAAAAACTGATTTCACCAGGTTGGACCACCAGATTTCCTAATTGGACGACCATTTATTTTAACCCTTTACCAGTCGTGCCCGTACGTCGTACGTGCATCGAATTATATCATCTTTAGTCTTATAAACTGAAATTTAATCATTAATTAGCTTTATAATTTGACTCAAAAATTACGTGGAATCCATAAACATCTCACGTTTTCTATGCCTTCTTAGATGAATGAAAATGACAGCCTCTTTCTAAAACAGAAGGGGCCATCTTATTTGATAGCAAAGAAAACGAAACTGTTTATTTATTTAAAGAAAGAACACTGCAGAGATAACTCAGTTTACAGAATTCGATGAACAACAAATACAAAAAGAACGCAAGCCACAAGGAGTGAATCTTAAAGGTATTAAAAAACGCATTAGCAAAAAAATGAATGCAGAGAATGCAAAAGTTCAAAGCACAAAATCATCATAACTATAAAATTTAACGTGCATAAATGATTTAAAACGAACACGCAATCACAAAATCATTAAAAACACACTAAGATTCCAAAAGTAAATGGTGCATACCATTACATTAAATATTATAAAAGTATTATTTTTTTAATTTAAAAAAATTAAATTTTTAAAATTACGAGATTCTAAAAAACACATAATGAGAACGCATAAAAATTATATATAGTCAAGCGTAAAACAGCAAAATAAATCAGTTCATATATTTGAAAGTTGTAGACAATTTGATCTAGAAACAACAGGACACATAGATAAATGCCGAGTCCATCAGAAATCCTGTTAAAAGTTCTATAAAATTTATACAAAGACAACTGTTAATATAATTTAATCTCGAATATACATTTGGAAAAAAACTTTGGTTCCTTAAAGATCTGGCATTCACAGCGAAATTTATAGAGCTCAGTATATCACTACAATAGATCGAACAATTAATGATTTTGTAAAAGAATAAAAACAAAAACACATCCCGTCTGGAACACAAGCTAGGCATATTAAAGATATCACGTAGACGTGAAAAAGATATATCATGCAAGTAAAATCCAATTTTCTTGTAAAGTAAAAATAGCAAGAAGTGAGTTTGAATTCGCTCAATAATTTCAATTTTATTTCGGTAATTGGGATCCCAAATACAATATTCCAGATTGGATCGGACATGAATGTAGTACAATACTTTCAGGGCAAGTTTACTGGAAAATTCACTAGTTTTGAGCTTAAGAATTCCAAACATAAGATATACCCTAGAGACCATGGAATTAATGTGTTGGGAAAAATCAAGTTCAGTGTCAGATATGATACCAAGATCCGTGACTGAATCTGAGCGTGATAAAACAATATCTTTAATTTTATAAACTTGATACAAAGGTTATGCTTCTCGAGTATAACTAAGAATACTACATTTTTCAATGCTCAGGCGTAACTTGTTGTCTGTGCACCACTTAAAAAAACAATCAAGATCTCTTTGTAAAAGAACAGCATCTAAATTCGAACGAATTGAACTAGACGATTTGAAGTCATCAGCAAATAAAAGGCACTCAGAATACCTAAAAACAAAAGTAAGGTCATTAATGAATAAAATAAAAAGCGAGGCCAAGAATAGAGCCCTGTAGAACGCCGGAAAGACCTGAAAACTCATGTGAAACAGCATTATTAAAATAAACATAGAGTGTCCGATTGCATAAATAAGAACGAAGCCAATCAGTCAGGTTGATATGAAAACCAATACCTTGTAATTTATTTAAAAGAAAGCCAAAATCGATAGAGTAAAAAGTCTACGAAAATTCAGTGTAAATAACATCAAACTGTGAGCCAATTTCAGATGAAGAAATAATCTTTTTTGGCAGGCAAAATAAATTAGTGGTTGATGAGCGTTTTAAAATGAATCCGTGTAGAGATGAAGAAATTGCGTTCTTAACTTGGTGGAAAAGCCTTTTATGGATCATACTTTCAAACATATTAGACATAGGACTTAAAATAGCAATGGGTAGATAACTTTTACAATCTTGTGCATCACCTTTTCTAAAAATAGGAATAAAACTTGTTAACTTCCAGATATGATGGAATACATTTGTTCTCAAAGACAGGTTAAACAAAATAAGAAGGAGATAAATGAAAAACTCTGCGCATCCCTTAATAATAAAGGTAGGGATGTCATCCACACTAACAGTTAAAGAAGATTTTAATTCCCTTCTCGCCAAACCCACATCACCATAAGTAACGCTGCCGAATTTTACAAGATCACCCCGACGCAGTTGCTTTTGAACTCTTTAGTTTTCAGTATGTGCTAGGCTTGAAAACAGATTTAAAACAGTCAGCAAAATCATTTACGATATCGCCATCATTTTCATAACACACGTTATTATAGTATAAACTGTTAGGGCAATTTATGTTTTTATTTTTAAAATAAGACCAAGATTTTTTAGGATCCGAAATTAGATTATTTTTCGTGAGCCGCAGATATGTGTTATTATCCTTTTGGATATTATACATAACAGCAGAGCGTGAAGTTCTAAATTCATCAGCTTAATCAGGTTTTCACCTTTTAAAGCTAACCTATGGCTTTCCTTTTTAACAATCTTGTAGTTGCAATTGAGTACCAGAAGGGAAATCTCCTAGTTACAGTTTGTATCAAATTAATAGTTTGGCTGGAAACATCATTTACACAGTTATCAAAGCTAGAAACTGCATCGTCAATGTAAATAAAATCAAGCAAAAAATTCCAATCGATCCCACGGAACAAATACCACATAGTTAAAAAAAATCAGACCTATTAAAATCATATTTATAGATATTCACATTCCTCTCAATGAGGTGAACAGCAACAAAACGTATTGAAACCGACAAACCAAGGTGGTGCCCGTCCTCGGGAACCAAAGGTATATCATCGTGCCAGAAAATTTGATTAAAATCAATATCAGTTTAAATCAAGAAATTTATTATTACAATTAAACGTATAGTTAAATTGACCTAAATTATAAAGATTCATAAAATTGGATAATTCGTTTACAATTCGGTTCTTGGGATCTCCAAAATTATCATATACAGATAAGTTAAAATCACTACAGATGAAAATATTATCAAAAGATCCAAATCTTTTAAAACAATAAAAAATGCAACATACGTGTCGGCACTAGAGGAAGGCGGAAAATAAACAACAAATATACAAGCACAGAATAAAAATTAAATCCCAAGCATTTTTTGCTTGTGATTTAATTTGATTGAAATCCATACAGCCTCGAGATCCACTCCTGGAAGGTCCAAAATACAGGGAGAAAAACACATTTAACTGCTATAAGAACAACACCACGTCTGCCTGAACTGGATGAGAAACCATGGTCCCTTCCGTATACCAGGCATCTATCGTCGAAACGTTCCGAGGAATCAATATGATCACAAAGCCATGTCTCGGTAATAAAAATAAGATCTTGATCATTAGAAGTCACAGAACTGAAGAAATCAGCAGTTTTAATGCGAAGACCTGTTAAGGGGTTAAGCGCAATTAAAGCAAAAATATTTTTTTGATTTTAAAATTCATACTAGCACACAATGTATGAACCCAAATATGACAGTTTGTGCACTGTATCACCTCCTCTTCTTTCTTTGTTTCGTTCAAGATAATAATTAATACCATTGATTGAAAAGACCTGTTTAGGCAACTGTTTGTTGTCCGATATAGGCAAATTTTGGACAACAACAAAAAAATTATTCTAACCTTATCTTTAAGATATTTTAAGAAAATTATTATAGTAAATGTAGCCAAACAAATATCTTATCAGAGGATATAATAGAATATTTTTCTTCTAACTTTAAAACAGCGTAAGGGTTAATTGTCTTCTGTTAAAACAATTAATTAATGGTAACGTAATCTAAAAATTATTTCTTTCGAAATTTAGTTCGTAGAACTTTTTCTTAAAAAATGATTTCTTTCACCCTATTTACATCTTTACAGCATAATTTTACCTTTTCTCTCATGCAATAATTCTAACATGTTACAATCCACTTTTTTTTCTCACAGTCATGTTGAAAAATTTATTGAAAATATAATTTTTTATTTATGAATTTAATTGATTTTTGGTGCAGTAATGTCATGTTCTTTTAGTGCGTGATAAAAATTTTGAGAAACATATAATAGTTTCCAATGTTATCAAAAGTTTATATGACTCATTTAACATTAGAAGAGCCATTTTTCAAAACTCTGTAACTCTTGAAATGTTCATCAGAACGAAAAAGGGAATTGATGAAAGGGTTTCTGAGGGTTACTTTAATGACGAGGAATGCATTCAACGAAAAAAATCGTTAGGCATAATGGAATTTTTTTGAAATAGCAGCTAATTAACTACGGTAATTAACTAGATTAATTAGTTTTTTTTATTTAGATAAACCTTTCCTTTCCAATCATTGCATCAACAATAGTTTTATAAATAAACGATAATACATATAAAAGTTATAGAGGTTCTCCATTTTTTCTGTTGATGACTGTACAATACATGCATAATAACTTAATGCAGAAAAGTTCAGAAAACATTTAATTCTAAAAATGTTGTTTGATTATCAATATGAACATAAAGTGATTCCTAGTTAGACAACCTCTACTGAAAGATTGGTAATTCTTTTAATAGCATGCATTTTAGAAAACATTTACATTATTGAAGTTATATCGTCTTTGCTAGTAGAAGCCTGAAAATAGCATTCACTTGCTCATCAGTTATAATTCATAAGTTTATGAATATACGAGATAATTCCCATGCATTCATGCAAATAATTATTTATTTTTTGCAGATCAATGGGGTTGGAGGGACAGAACCCATTCCGAAAATATAACGGTGGAGTTTCCTCTTTCTAAAGATAACAGACTTTTCTATATCCTTTTTCATAAGATCATTTTTCTTGATTTTTCCCTTAGGTTCTTTTTATGAAAATCATTTTTAGTCTATTTTAAAGGAAATCGGCCATTTAAAAATTTATGAAAATTTTAGGAAAGAAAAAGCGCGTGGGAAAGCAATAACTTATAAACCAATAAATAATTTTCTGTCGTATATTTCACCTGAACATCGAAGTATTTCAAGGCTTCACGGTTTCATAATTTTTCCGTTATAAAAATAACTAGGGGGCTCTGCCCCCTACTCGCTAAAGCTCACCAACCGGGCCAACCAATCCTCTGGGATTTGCTACGCAAACTCTGCTCTCTTCGCTCGCTACAATGAAGACACTGCGTGTCCTAGCACAGTTGTAAAATCTTTATATATATATATTACACCCCCTGCTCTCCAGCCTCCAAGAATCACGTTGTGATTGTTTCGGGATCACTGTGTGATCCAGCTCTCTTCGCTCGCCATACAGATATGTGTTTCTGCTAGTATTAGGAAATTATAAATACATTAATTAATAAAAGTAAATTTATATTATTTGAAATTGCATGGACTTCTAAAATTAATTTTTCATCTGTTTCTACAATTAAAATCTTCTGGTAGTATATATATATATATATATATATATTTGAAATGTAATATTTATAATTCAAAGATGATTAAAAATCAAAATTATTTTCATCAATCAGAAATCAATCATTTAAAACTTCTTGGCATACACATTTGACTATTTATTCAACAGTTTATTTCAACATATCTTCATTCCAACAAAATTTTAAGTTTAAAACTGATAAGATAGCCTTTTTCCAAATCTTCAAATTTTTTTAAAAAACATTGCTTTTTCCACCAAAATTACAAGTATGCCCTATATACAATGAAATGTAGTTCAGGAAAGCTTCCACAAATGTATACATGCTTATTCCAAAAATTATTTAGTCAAAAATGATATAGTGTTTTCTCAGTGTAGTCATTTGTGTTTTAAATCTCAGAAAATTCTAGATGCAATCGAATGATGTAACCCATCTTGTAACCTTTTAGCTGAAAACGGACAGTTTAAGAAAATAATGGTTTGAAACATGTTCATATTAACTATTTAAAGTTAAAACCCATAATCATTATTTATTTTTAGCCTTTTATAATTGATAAGATAGATTTTTCAAAAAAATTCGGAAATCCTTGCTTTTTATAACAAAATTTTAAACATTTCCACTTTTAACTTAAATATTATAAAGAAAAGAACCCAAAACAGCTTTCTCATTTGTTTGCCTGCGTATTAAAATAATTATTTAGTCAAGAAAGATACAGTGTTTTCATCAGTGCAGTCATTTGTGTTTTAAATCTCACAAAATTCTAGTTGTCGTAGAATGATGTAACCCATCTTGCAACCTTTTAGGTAAAAAAGGACAGTTTAAAGAAACTAGTGGCTTAAACATGTTCATAATAACTATTCAAAATTAAAACCCATAATAATTATTTACCCTTAGTATTCTAAAATTGATGAGATAACATTTTTCAAAATTTTCAGACATCGTTTTTCCCAGCAAAATCTTGAATATGCACTTTTTTTAAACGAAATGTTGCTTCTCAAATATTTAATTCAAGCGATGTAACTTAAAAAATCCCTCTTCAGCAAGCTTTAAGGCAAAGGTACATTCCTTTAAGTTAATGTTGCAAAAGTAATGAAATATTACATATTGATCAGTACAGACATAGCCAATGACTTGATTGTTTCTACCCATAGTAATATTTACGCTTTGATTCTGTTTTCATGTCATTTAATTTTTTACTATATCAAGGTTTTATCATTCCAAAAAGTTATGATAGATTTTTCGGTCAGTGCATTGGTCAATTTTTTTATATCTCAACACATCATCATTCAACAGGTAGGAGTCATAAAGCAATAAACATCTCAGCAGTACAAATATCTGATAACATTAAGCCAGCCTATCTGAAAAAGTAGCAAGAAATTGGCTCTGGACACGAATGAAGAAAGACTCTAGATTTAAAAATTAATTTATTTAATCTAGGTTACAATATAATTGTGCGAACATTACTTTGTCATATGGTAAATACACATGACATGAAACAGTTAAATACTACTAAAATGGGCTCATTTAGAGAACTCCCTGGTTACAAAGAAAATAGCTACCAAATTTTTAACATATAAGAGAATAAAAATTATTAAACATTGTGAGTGGCAATGTACACAATTTAATACGTGTGTTTAAAGCATAGGATATCAAAGCAACCATTTTGAACAGTAAATTTAAATCTCCATCGACGATTAAAACCAAATACTCAGGCAGAAAATCTCAAAACAATTTTAAAGCAAAATTTTATAATTCTGATACATGTGGACAACCCTCTGAGCGCCCAATTATTTTGCACTTTTAGCAATTAGGTTAGAAAACTTAGCTATTAAAAGAAATGAATCGATCTTTTTTGTATTTAATTATATCTTTGAAATCTGAAGAACACTTTATTCATGGTTGTTTAAGAAAGTATACATATAAATACGAGCTATCTGCTTTTGAACTGAACATGAAAAACGGAAAAAGACGTTTGCGAGGGTTAAGTTCCATACAAAATCTACTTTGTCACGTAATCACCTCCTCTATTTAAACAATTGTCCCGAAGCGTGGCATAAGTTTTTTTATGTTTGCTGCAAAGAATTTCCGTCCGATGTCCATTAATCATTGTTGGGCTTTGTGTTCTTCCGTTAATAGACGGGGCACACATCGAGCACAAAAGTTACAGAATTCGAAATGTTCGACAATAATACTACATATATACACTTCCATGCAAAATATCGAATTCATTTGAGATTTCTTAGGTTAGCAAAAATCCGTTTATTCATTCGAGCAACGATCTCCGCATTTGTCGAAGTTGATGGTATTCCCTTGCGGTAAGAGTCGTCAACATCGGGACGTCCGAAAATGTTGCGATACTTTACGCGATATCATGATGATTGATGATATGCGATATTGCATTTTCATCACACGCTTTGTGCAACTGCCGATAAATTTCAGTATAGTTACTACAAAAAATGCGCCAATGCACACATTTCTAAATTGGACGCCATCTAAAGCTACCAAAACTTCTTCAAGACTTATTAGCAGCAAACTAAGACTGTTACATCCAATATGTTATGTCACGCGCTGCAGATACGTGCCTACAATGTTGCCACAAAGCATCAAAAACATAGCCTTTTACCAAGATTTTCTACGAAAGAATGCAACTAATACAACAGCCCGTAGGAACTGCACGATCGTGTTCTCCTTTCGTTGACTCTCTGGTCTTTGATGTCCGACCTTTTACCGATATTTCACGAAAAAGTTCGAGCCACCCCACAAACTCTCAAGCAACAACGGCTCTTTTTGGTCCCACGACAGGAGATAAGGCGTAGGTACTTCAGACAACGACCCCCAAACCACTGGCTATAGGAGCAGGGTGTGAGGATGCGCAACGTCGTTCGCTAACGGAGTTCATAGCAGTATCTGAGGCGTGGATCTGTTCGGAGTTTTTATTTAGAAAAAATTCTCATTGTGCCATTCCCAATTTTCATGAAATCCTGAGGTGTAATTTGTGATACAGACCATTATATTTTTGAATGTAGACTTACAGCGGATTTTCAATTAACAAAGCCCTCAATAGATAATAAAAATGGATGGTTTATGAATGATTAAAAAATATTGGTTCGTTGAGAGAATCGTGAAATTTCAAAGGAAATTTGCAATCAAATGACGGATTGTGGAGGCTGATTTTGGGTATTGATTTTTGGCATGTCATGGCTGGTTGCTTGATTTCCGTTTATTGGTCGTTCTCCACTGTTTTTCGAATATATATTTTTCTTTGATGTTCTAGATTCCACTTAATGTTTTTGCAATTTAATTTTTACGAATTTTTTCTATTCGATTTAGAAGACTGAACGCTTCGGCTAATTACTAAAGTGCTGCGTTTTTCATATTTATAAATTTATTTTGTATGTTATTATTTTCCTGAACCTTGTATTTTTGGTGTTTTTTACTTTGTGCCTTCTTTTTTCTATCTTATTTTTCTTAATCTTTCGCACTTTATTTGGTGTTGTAAATTTTTTGTTTGCTTTCATTATCGGTGTTTTTTGCTGTATTTCTTCTGCTTCTTTGTTTCAATTATGCTGCGCCGGTTTCTTTTAGTTTAAATTAGCTAGTGGGAAATCTCTTTTTTATATTTGTTATCTGTAAGTTCTTCCATATACTACGTGTGTAGTTTTTTACTTATTATTTTTTAACTTTTTCTCAGGGAATCACATTTTTACTCCATTTTTCTGTTGTTAATTTTAATTGGAAACCTTTAAAATTTAAATTTTCTTTCAATATTTGATGTAAGTTTTGTCTCCATTTTAACAATATATATATATAAGTCTGCTAGAATTTTTTCCGCCCTGAGAGTCAACCTGTACTCTAAACTCTTAAGGTTCAGTTCGTTCTCCTGGGTATTGAAAGAATGAAAATTAAACTTTGTAATTTTAAGTATAAGTGTAGATGCAGTGTTCAAGGAAATAAATTATTGTTCCACATTTTTGGGACATGTATATGTATTGTACAAAAGTACCTTGTATAAGTACAGAAGTCAATATTTTTGCATACAAACTCTATTTAGAAACTTATTTGATTGTATGTGTCGGCTTTTAGAAGAATGACGAATTTTTTGAATATTGGAAAAAATCATTTCAATTTCGATAAGCGTTTGTAATGATACTACTGAAGCGCAAAATGCTGTATTGTATTCTTTCTTCATAGAATTTTATGTTTTTCACCTACTATTTGTGCCATTTTTAGAATTTAACGTGAAAGTTTTCGAGTAATCTGGAGAAAGCTGACATAACACCCCACTTCATTTCCCTTTTCTCCCTAGAAGCACATCTCCCCAGAAGGGAGAAGATTTGAGATAGTCACACTGGATCATTATGAAGTGATTAAAGCAATAAAACTTTAGTCATACATTTTTCCAATTTAAACTCCCCGGTCACAGGAAAAACAAGTTTTAGCTTCATCTAAAAATGAAAGCAATTTTACATTTCTAGATGATAATTTATATTATTAAGAGTTTCTAAAACATTTTAAAAAACAGAAAATGTTTGCAATATATAGGAGATTGGATTTAAAAACTTTAACTGGTTTTGAGTTGCATATATGTATTTGCATTTGAAAGGATAAATATGTATTAACCATAAATATTTCCTTTTCCAGTGAACATCTTGACGTTATTTTTTTACCTACTGCCATGCTTCTTTTTAATAGCATGCCTTTTTCTTCGCTGTTTGAAGTTCATAGTTAACAGGTAAGCAAATTCTAACCGTAATATTTCATCGCAAATGGTGAATTTACAAAGAGGTGATGTGATTTTTTACTTTCTCATATCTGGAATTTCTGGATTTTTTCAGAGATTCACTACACATATTAAATTTTTTCAGGACAAATGTATCATTCATATAATATACCCAATATATAATAATTGGAGAAAGACCAGTCGTTTTCAAAATATGCATCATGTATTCACATTAAAATTCTGATTTATTTGAAATTACATCTGATTTATTTAAGATTACGTCATTCTATTCATCGCGATTTTTTAATAGATAAATAAACTGGAAATTGAAGCAATTTGGAAACAGCATCATTTCCAAAACGAACCGCTTAAAAATGTTGTTTTAACTTCTGATGTTAATTATAAAGCAACTAGCAATGATTTGAACAGCAGACCTTGCATCCCCCCTGACAAAATCCACTATCTGCTCTTCATCGCAATCTTTAAGGGTTAACCTAATATTATCATTCATTTTGAAGATCTTATTGTTTCCAAGGGCACCAGACATCGTAATTTGTCTTTCGAGGATGCCTTCATATATACACCATTTTAAGGAAACACATTACCTTCTGAACGATTTTTTTTATTTGATGCTATACTGAAAAAGTTTTCATACTATTAAGACTTAACAGTAATAGAAAACCTAAAAGAGAAAAAATTACTTTCCATCTGCTTGTAAATTGAAATTTAAATATTTTAAAGAAAAATTCAATTTTTTAAGTTCCCTACTACTTTTTCAAATATGAATGTTTTTACTTTAAATTTTATTTGCCCATTCACTGAAATATATTACACAAATCTATGCATGGATTTTAAGGTACATCTAATATTCGCTTAAATAAAAATTTTTGACTGTTTTATGTCGTGAGAAAAGAGAGAATTCAGCACTACCTCAATTTATATTTTGTATATAAAAAAACTACGCAACTGAATGCTTATTGCATGTACAGTTTTATCATATGCATAACAAGAAACAGGAACAAAAAAATTGAAAGTTCTATCTAAAGAAGGAAAAAAGGCTTAGTTAGCATTTTGAAAACATGAAAGTGAAGAAAAGTCCGACAAGGAGAAAAAGCCAGTTAAATTTGTCATTTGTGCATGTTTATCATCATCATAAATAAAAAACTAAATAACTTCTATAATATTAAAAGTACAAATTTGAAATTTTTATACAAAAAGTAGAAAGATAAATTCAACGAAATAAGTCAATGAAATGAAAAAAGATGATATTTTGGCCATTTTTTGGGCAACTCGTCCCTTAAAAAGCTGTATTTACAATATTTTACCAAACAATGCACAATATTGTACTCGTACATTTTACACAAATTATATTTTATTAATAAAGTTATATCAAATTTATACTGAAACAAAGTTGTAGAAAATTTTACGCTCGGGTATGAGATTAGTCTTCAACTTTTTATTACATGAACCGTTTGAATAGTGCCATTGACTTGAAAAAACTGACTTTCAAGAACTAAGTAAAGCAAGAATAGATGGAAATAAACAGGATAAAAACTCTCAACATGGATCTATGATCTTTCTTTTTCCCTGCGAATTATTTACACAAATCTTTGCTTTCATGAGTATTACCAAAATTACAATTAAATGTCTGCTCCTATCAATATTGACAAAATTACAATTAAATGCCTGCTTTTATCAGTACCAACAAAATTGCAATTCTCTGAGATTTACCAAATGATTCAAATATGTTAATGGTGCATACTCGCCACTAACTCGCCGAAACTTTAAAACGGACATCATTTGGTGTGGAATAAAAAAAATTCTTGCATATGAGTCTTTTTTTTACGACCTCAAGGAACCTTTATGCCGAATTCGAACAAAATCGAATATCGCGTTTGATCGTAACTACGCAACAAACTAATTTACAGATAGACAAAATGCTGAGCGGTCGAGTCGAAACTGAGACCTCGTTTCACTCCATTAAAAAGCATTTTCTTTCCCGTAATACCATTTAAAACCGAAAAGCAGACAACATTTAAACGGGTTCTATTAATTAAATACAAATTGAAGTAGAATGACTTAAATGGTATATAATCAAGAACAAGCAAAATGTAAGACACTAATTAAATAAAGTGAAAAAAACATCGAAAATCCAGGACATTTCTACCTCCTAATGCAATGCGCCGTATGTCCTTGCCCCCTTTCTTCCATTTTGTCGTAAAGTCCATATGTGCCGGTCACCTTGTAAATCTATGTCACACTCCTGATTAATCTGAAGAATAATTGTGTTACCGCTGTCACTCGTGAAATCGATAAATAACTGTGAGCGTTGCACCTTTTTCTAATATTAATGTGTTAATTTCGGTTTAAATGTAAAAGGATGTTTGGAGCTTAAAGTAATAAAACAGTAAACTGATTGTAAATAAACTAAGATAAGCTAAAACAAAGGCTTCGAGTATAAAAAATAAATAAAAAGTGGGACCATTATAAAACGGTGAAGAGTGCTTTTTCTGGTTGAAATTATTATTTTTGGCTTATATCCTCTTGCTGCAGTTCTTTCAACTGCACCAACATCGCTCTATTAAGCAATATCCATTGCTGATCGCTGGAAAATCCTAGATATGCTGTCAAAATTAACATAAAGTAAACAGATCAATTAATATTTGGTGCAGAATTATTCTCATTCTACTTTAATGTCCAATCTATTCATGCACTATTACGAACAAACACACACAAATACGATGTTAAAATTTAATTCAACTTTCAAACATACAGACAATATAATATTTTTCAAATTTAGAGATTTTCCTTCAATTAATGGAGGTATTAACCTGAGAAACTAAAATTACTAAAAATTAGGAAAACCATAATAAAGCTATCTTTCTTGTTATAGATATTGACTGTATAAACGAAATAAAATTAAAAATATATGACAAAAGAAATCAATTTATGCTTTTTTTATTCCGTTACCAATCTAAATATGTGTTGTATCTGAAATTAAACATCCCATGAAAGCAAACCATGAGCCATGATTGTTTTAATTAGAAAATGATTTTAAAAATGTTCATTTAACCCTTTATATTCCGACTATACTTAAGTCCCGCTTAAATCACGCTTATATTTTCGTAATATGAACATTTTTCATGATGGTACTCACAGGAACACGCATCATATAGTTCCAACAGCTAGCAGCTGATGGCAACTGAAGGCAGAAATTAAAATCTGTAATTACTAATTCAATTAATTAAGTTATTTTATTTAATTAATGAAGCTTTTTCTCTCTCCTGGAGCTATTTTGCTGCAAAATGTATCTAATGATGCAAAATTAAAATTCAAAAGTTGATGGTAAGTTAATTCGGGATAAAAAGGGTTAAGTGGTGAAGTTCAAGAAGACAGTGCTTTATTGTTTCAGCGAATCTTTATGGCCTCAGAGGATCCTTTGAATGTTTGAAATAAGTAAATACCGAAAATAAAACCATGAATATTTTAATTATTCATTGTAACATACAGGATTAAAGTATACTGATTCGAAGCATTATCTAAATTCAAATTTTCTTTATTCCATATTTTAATGTTATCTCTACTTTGCGACAGTAGTCTCTAAAAATATTTTCTACCATATACACATAAAATTAAACTAAACATGTAATAAAATATGCACCCCAATTTGCAAATTTTTGTTTCTTTATAGGATTGATGGAGTATCAGACGACCCAATAGATGTCTTGTAAATACGAAGGAACTTGAAAAATTCTGTAATAAACAATTTTTTATTAATATGAATTTTGTTGTTTACAGTAGAAATTCAGTAATGCTTGAGAATATTACTAACTGTCAAATTTTTAAATAAAAAGGCTTTTCCACCCTATGGCTGCTTCATTATTCATTTTTGTTCCTTCTCTTCCTCTGATTGACTTTCTACTTTTGAGAAATAAAACACACACACCAAATTCTTAATATTAGTTCATTTTTATTGCATAATGATAATTCATATAAAGTTTTTTTTGTGTAACAGCAAACAAAATAACGTTAGAAAAAGACCATTACTTTCTCAAAAACACCGATCGTATAAATAGGGCAATCCTAGTTTAAACTACGAGATTTATACAAAAAGTGGCATACGTTGGAAACCAGTGAAAAGAAAAAGTGACAACTATACCTCCATGGGTTTCAAACACGAACTGTAGGAAAGAGAGATGTGGTTCAAAAATATTTTATTCACCGTGGCGTACATACATAAAATGACGCCCAGGGCAAATACCAAAACTGCGCCCCTCTTTTCTTGAAATGTGATCCTCATTTTCTTTTCGGAAACTTTATGCCGGGAAGTGCAAAGATTAAAAGTGCAAATAAACTTAAAAAATAACATATAAAACACTTTTGAGTTGATGTGATTTACACATTCCAATTTTTTTAAAAAAAGATTTCGCTAGATTTTCACTGAAAATTTGGTGCATTCTAACTTTAATCCCTTAAATATGGCTGAAATAATGAAATCAAAGATTTTGTAAGAAACTTTTGTTATATTAGAAATATATAAATAAAAAGTTCATTCCATTTATCTCGTATTTGGAAAATAATATAAAATATGTACAAATCTCTTAATCAATTTAAAAAGTACACATGTAAGAATGAAAATGAAAAAATTATATACATTACTTTTTTGTCCATAGGCAGTTTATAAAAACTCTTAACATTGAAGTAAATCCTTTGTCAACACAGATAATATCATTCAAAAGTCTTTGTGACTAATATATTTAATAATACTCGTAATAATTCATCATATAATTTCATACACATCTTTAAATATATTAATCAAAATTTACAACTAATAACGTTTAATAATGTTTTATCTAGCACTTTATGACGAAGTTAAAGATTCATTGTGTGAAATTAGGGGATACGCTATTTCAGGAAGAAAAATGATGATTCAAACATTAATTAAAACTATAACGTTATTAATTTACCTATGAAACTTATGTAAAAGTTGCACTTCCTTATTATTTTAGTATATATTATTTATTTGCATAGAGAAACGATACATTATTTCTGAAAATTTTAAAAGCTTTAAGGTATCCCCAATGCTATAAATTAACCTTTCTGGATTTATAAGAAGCAAAAGTATTTATAATTACAATACATTACTACTCGAATGTTTATACAGTTGCGAAAAAAAAAAAGAAGTCACCCAGCAATATTTCGACGTCGTTCATCGCATATTAAAATTATTGAAAAAAATCCCTTTTCGGCAAGCTTGAAGGCAAAGGTAGATTCCTTCACGATAATGTTACAAAATTAATAAAATATTACATATTGATCAATACAGACATAGCCAATGACTTTATTGTTTCTACACATTGCAATATTTACGCTGTGATTCTGTTTTCATGACATTTAATTTTTTACTATAGCAAGGTTTTATCATTCCATTTTTTATTACAAAAGGTTATGCTAAATTTATTGGTCAATAAATTGGTAATTTTTTAATATCCCAACCCATAATCATTCAACACGTAGGAATCATAAAGAAATAAACATCCCAGCAGCGCAAATATCCTCTAGATAACATTAAGCCAGCCTATCTGAAAAAATAGCAAGAAATTGACACTTCACACGAATGAAGAACGACTCTAGATTAGTTTATTTAATCTATGTTACCATATAATTGTGCGAACATTACTTTGTCATATGCTAAAATCACATGACATGAAACATTTAAACATTACTAGAATGGTCTCATTTAGGGAACTCCCTGGTTACAGAGATAATAGTCACTAAATTCTTAACACATAAGAGAAATAAATTATTAAACATCGTGAGTTCCAAATTTAACACGTGTATTTAAAGCATAGGGTATCAATGCAGCCATTTTGAACTGGAAATTTAAATCTCCATCGACAGTTAAACTCTCATTAAAAGTTAATGAGATATTTTTCACTATATTAACTAATTTTCAAAATAACTATTAAAATTAACTGTTTGATTAATTAAAATTAACTATTTACTTAAATAAAATTAAATATTTAGTTAATTGTGACGATATATTCAATAAAACCTTTTTTTTATGGCTCATAGTATATTCCAGCAATCTTAATCTTGTAATGATCTAATAATTATCTTAATTTAAATAAAAGTTATTGTGTCTGTATGTATGCTCCACATCTCCTCCTAAACCACTGGACTGATTTCAACTTTGCTGACTGCATACTTTTTATTTAAGACAAGAGAACGTTCAACTTAACTTTTCAAAGCCCAAAAGTTACTTACAATTTCAGTTAATTAAAAATTAAGGAAGCCGTTTTTCCTCGATATCTTTGGGAAACATTATCTCACGAAACTATTTTTAAACCTTATTAAATTTTTTTTAAATTAGCATTTCAGTGACAAAAATTTCATTTCCATACAATTTTTTTCTCTCATTTTAATATTTTTTCAAGATTTTATACAGAATTCGTAAAAATATTCTTTATTGTTGAAGAACTAAAATAATACGAATATAAATATTTGCCAGAATACATTCACAGAATTCTGGACTAATGCTAAAAATTTTTTTTTCAAGTAGACGATTAAAAATTTATATCATGATCAAGTAATGATTGAATGATTTTTATTCTTTAAATTAATGAATAATTAACTAGTTAATTTAATTGTTTCAAAATATTCATTGAAAACTTTCTTTCTTTTATTTTAGTAATAGTTAAAGAAATTTGAAGTTTGAACAAATAATAATTTATGGAGAAAACAGCTGCTTTTGAAAATCGGTTGTTTCAATTGATATTCTTATTTTAATTAAAAACGTTTCAGATCAGAAAAGGAATTTGTGTATTATAATTTTTATACAATAGTAGTTTTTACATTAAAAATATTAAACATGAAAACATTTTAATCCGGAGGAAAGTCAGGTATATCAGCTTGTTTACCGTACAAAAAGTGGAAGTGAATGCGGCTGATGGTAGCACATAACTTCTAAGTAATTCTTGCTGTCAAAAAACTTTCAGTATCAAAGCAGTTTAATATAAGGTTCCTTTAACTGAAATTTTCTTTCTATCTTCAATCGTAACGGAGTTATGGAGAAAAGATAAATTGGGGGGATTGAAAGTGGCATTTTAGCTCATAACTTCTAAAAAATTGTAGCTACCAAAAAAGTTTCAATACAAAAGTTGTTTAATATAAAGAGGCAATAATTCGCCTATTTTGAGTTTTCATTCTATCTTCAATCGTAAAGGAATTATGGGAAAATGAAATTTTCAGTCCCCCACCATTTCCACCCCCTTTTAGCTGGTTAACCCATCTACAAACTCGGTCGATATTTTCACCGAACTTACAACTTATCCCTCGCCGGTTAAAATCTAATCAAAATTACTCTAGTTATCGTGTTCACAAGATAACATGGGTAAAAGCGTTATATATATATGTCTCTACGAATAATAAGGAAAAGAACATTTCGCCCTCTATTCTCATAAGGATTATAGCTGCAAGAAAAAAATCTGGTGGAAGAGACTGCAAATGACGAGAGCTTTCGAACAAGGAATAACATGTATAGGTTGAAAGGTACTTACTTTAAGCTGGGGAGGGAAAGGGAGTGAAAATCAGTTTTTAGCTCATAACTTCTAAGCAATTGTAGCTATCGAAAAAGTTTAAATTCAAAAATTGTTCGTTATGATAAGCCAATAATTCTACTAATTTGAATTTTCTTTCTATTTTCAATTGTAAATGAATTATGGGAAAATGAAAATTTTCACCCCCCCACCATTTCCACCCTTTTTGAGCTGGATAGCCCATCTACGAACTCGACCGAGATTTTCACTATCCTTACAACATATCCCACGCTGGTTAAATTTACATCAAAATTTCTTCAGTTATCGTGTTCACAAGATAGCATGGGAAAAAGCGTTATACATATATATATATACATGTATATAAACTTTTTAAAGAAGGGTGGTTTTGGGTTCTAGGGGTCAAGATCGGTGAAGATCTGCAGAAATTTTCCGAAAGTCGTGCACTGAAAAAAATTTTAGTGTAACACAACACCAAAAATAGTGGCAACTACTTTACACCAAAAGTGGTGCAGTAAAACACCAACCATTATTTTTGGTGTAGTGAAACACCAAAGATAATTTTTGGTGTAATCAAACACCAGGGATAATTCTTGGTGTAACCAAACACCAGGAATGTTCCTTTACACTACTTTTGTTGTAAAGTAGTTGCCACCATTTTTGGAGTTCAGTAACACTAAAACACAGGGCCTATGTAATACATAAAATATTTTATATCCTGACACGAAACACCATCAAAAGTAGGAAAAATCGGCTGGTTATGCAAGTATACTAGAAAATAAATACCTTACCTATAAGACATATATGAATATTATAAAAATATAGTTATACATGAATGTTGTCAAAATAACAAAAAACAATAATATGCTTAAGATATATAAATACATGTGGGTGGGTGTATATTAAACAAATTTTATTACAAAATCTGAAAAAAAATAAATCCTTAAGATTCAGTAGCTCTGAGAAGTTCTAAACTGAAATCATTAAAAATTATTTAAAATAATCCAAATAAAACTTTGAATCACAGGAGTCAAAATAAATATTTAGACACAAGAACACACTATTCCGTTGTAACTCAAAGACTGTGCCAATTATATTAAAACAGCAAACAAATAAGAAGAAAATAATATCATCTGTCTTATTATCGTCGTCGTGTTTCAGGTGGAAGAGAAATGTGTAAAGTATTTAAATCCATAAAAAACAAAATATCGAATATTAATGAATGAGGTATCAAAATAGGCTAAAATTTTCCAGTGCTTTCAAATATATGCAATTTTTAACTGTATCTTTAATGAGTAAGAAGATAGAAATTTGAACTTGAATGAAAAGTTTTAAAAGAAGATGAGAAAAAAAGAGTAATAAGAAAAAAGGATTGAAACAAAAATGTCCTGAAATAATGTATGCTAAGAAGTGTGCCAAATAAATTTTTCTTCTGTTTTCACATTAGTGCATTTCTTAGGTTTCTCTTTTTTGTAATGTAAATGTAATAAATTCAATTTTTCTAATTTAATTCTTCATAATTATTGCGACTCTTGTAATTAGAATTGATATTAATTTGCTTTTTCCGCTTGAAACAAAATAAAAATAAATATTAGTGAGAACCCCTACTCGCTCCGCTCGCCAACACTCAAGAATCACGCTGTGATTCTTTTGGGATCATTACTTGACAGTTATGAGTGCCTGCTAGCAATAGGAAATTATATATACATTAATTACTAGCAGTAAATTTAAATTATTTGAATAGCAAGAAGTTCTAACCAAATTCCTTTTAAAAACCTGAAACTGAACATTAAATTACTAAAAACTAAATAATCAAATTATAAAATTAAAAATTTACCTTTATACCATATATATGTAAATGTTAGAAAGAAATTTGAATGCTAAAATGTATGATAAGATGTTTTCTAATAAAAAATTATTTTCATCAATCAGAAATCAGGCACTTAAAACTTTTTGGAACACACAATTGAATTTCAACAGTTTCATAAGCCCTAACTTCATTCCAACAAACTTCTAAATATCCACACTTATCAATGAATTGTTGCTCAGAAAAGCTTCGCCACATGCATGCACATTCTTTGCAATAATTATTTAGCAAAAAAAGATATAACTTTTCTCACTGGGTAGCTATTTATATGTTAAAACCTCAGAAAATTTTGTGTTTTCTAAAGACGAGTTAACCCATTTCACAAACTTTTTGCTTAAAAAGTACACTTTTAAGTGACAAATAGCTTTAAATAAGTCCAGAATCACTATTCGAAATTAAAACCCATAATAATTATTTACTTTTACCTTTATAAAATTGACAAAATAGCCTTTTTTCAAATTTTTTAAAAAATTCTAAAATTCTTGCTTTTGACACCAAAATTTTAAACATGCCTTTTTTCACAGAAATAATGATCAGCCACATGTATACACGTTAAAATAAAATTGGTTCGTAATTTAAATGCACAGAGAATATTAATCAGGGCGAATTCGAACTAGGCTTAGTAAAGAAAATTTCAGAAGCATATACGAATTAAATGTAACTGTAAATACAGCCCCCGACCTGCCAAAGCACAAGGGTAAACACTGAATGACAGTCGTGCGATAGCGACGAGTACTGAGGTCGGGTCCTAATGGCCAACACAGCCTCACGGCTCAACCCCTCCCGTAGGAGGTACGTACTATCACTGGAGGAGGGCTGCTGCCGCCCCCCCAATCCATGTGCCCCGAGGCGGGCGAGTTCCTTCATATACAAACCTGAGCAACTCATACACACTTAGTGGTGCCCACTTCTATCGTTGGGTGAATTAAATGTAATAAAATTCTTAAATACAAATTACATACATATAAATAAAGTTATATTTATCTTATGAAAACTTAATTATCTTTATTACACAACTAACAACCTTTTATTTCGTTTCTGTGTAACAGCAGTAACCAACGGAAAAGCAAAGTTGTTTACAAATAACCTATCGTTGCCATCGGAGACTTTCTAAACGTACGCCAAAATTGGTGTTACCACAGGTGAAAATATTACACGAATGGTATCAGGTGCGTGTGAGCAGGGTGTAAGGATGCACCAGTATTGGTGTTGGATGCAAACAACACCACTTAAAGTGTATAAGAACGCTTGATTTTGGTCTTAACTTTAAATAAAGTGTTTGTTTACGCAGTTTTTAAGGTTTTTCAACACCAAATTTGGAGCGACATTACTCCACAGTTTTTACAGTGTGTCATGAGAACCATTACAATAGGTAGACTTCCTATAAAGAATCTACCTAAAAAGTCAAGCAAAAGTCAATACTTGACCCTAAAAAGTTAGGGATACTTGACCCTGAAGTGTTAGGATACCTGTCCCAACCGAAGCACATTTTGTGGTTGGGATCAGTTTTCTGGTACGCGGAGTTTGTCGGCAATATTGGAAACTGAAATCTAGAGAAAAATTCTTTAAAAATTGTTAGTTAGTTATTATTTAATGAAAAAAATTTTTTAGTATGATAATTTCAAATAATGCTAATAATTATTTTAGTAGGAATTTTTTAAAAAAATTGAAATTTTATTATCCTGAGATAGAAAGATTTATTTATTTTTTTATTATTTTAATAAAAATCTTTTGCTCGAATTTGTCATCGTTTGGTTTATTTAACATTTTGCCATTTCTGTTGAGTTTGTCCTTCTTTCTTGATATGAATTTTTCTCCTAAAATATAATTTAAATTTTTTTTTGCATTTATTTTTTTAAAAAATATTAGAAGAACCGAGTAAGTCAATTAAGCTTCTCGATTTCTTGTTTCGACAAAAAATTTTAGATTTTTTTTCGATTTGATGCTGTTCTGTTTTTAACTTTTAAAAACCGACAATTCTTCAACGCAACGACGTTGCTAGGTTTCCAGTTTCATTGCTGTAATTTTTTCATTTAATTAAATCAATATTTTTTAAATTAAATGTTGAACTAATTTAATTTAAAAACTATCTTCAATGCAATGACTTAACAAATTTAATTTATTAACTAGATTATATTAATAACAAATTCCTTTGATAGAATCCATATTAATTATTTTTAATATTAGTTTCATTAATATTATTTGATAATAAAGATATTTTCAATTCAGTAGTGATAACCTAATATCTGAATTTCAAGTACATGCAAATTATCAAACGAATTTAGGTACGTTTTGCATGTAGGATCAATTATTCCTACCCTTCGGGTCACTATCCCTAGCTTAGGTTCAAGAAACCTTAAGGTTAAGGACACTTGGCCCTACGCGATTTCATGAAATTATATATTTGTCTTATGATTAAATAAGATTTCAATTCAGGAAAAGTATATATTTAATTCTTAAAAACATATCCTTTTATGAACACAAAAATTCAAATATTCTAGAAATATAAGAAAAAGTAAAAGTAGGGTCAAGTATCCCTGGTTTAGGGCCAGCCGGAGGGGGTTGCGAACGGTTCGACCGCACTAGGCTCCGCGAAGTTGACTGACTTCGCAAATTAAAAATGTCTTCTTATTTTTTATTTAAATCCGAATATACGTATAAACGGATTAAAATAAAAAATAATGAAAAGAAGAAGTAAGAATATATCGTACATGTGCGATATGTGCAGATTTCAAGTCGTCGGAAAGAAAATTATGAAGCAGAGGGAAAGATATAGACGGTGGATTTTTTTGTCATCGTCAAATTAAAAGCAAGATGATTTGGTCCGAAGATTGTAGCTGCAACAGGATCAACAAAGAGTTGAAAGCGAAATTTAATATCGATATCAATG
The DNA here is from genome assembly GCA_013235015.1 of Araneus ventricosus. NCBI lineage: Eukaryota > Metazoa > Arthropoda > Arachnida > Araneae > Araneidae > Araneus > Araneus ventricosus. Next base: position 35,478 of record BGPR01010475.1, read on the forward strand.
ATCCTGGTAATTGGCCTGAAATTTTAAATGATAAATTTAGAACGGCTATCACATAAAATGTTATGATTTAATTAAAAAAATCATAATATCATTTACAAGCTATATATAAATTGTTACAATCTAAAAAGAATATCAAACTGGGAAAGACTATGTCAGAGAACATGAAAAAATGACTAAAAACGAAACAAGCTGTGTAAAATGTGTTTATAAATTAATGGTGGCATCAATTTTATATTTATCAGAGCATAATTTGACATTCAAGGGAAACAGCGATGCTTTACATATACCATACAAATGTAATTTCTTAGATCTCATAGAATTATTTGCAAAATTTTACAGAATCATAAAATAACATTTGGATCGTTCTGCGAAATCAGCATTGCATTATAATTTATTTCATAGAACACAAGACGAACTGATTACTGCTTTGGCTAAAAAAGTTAGAAGTAAATAATATATTTAAATAAAAAAGCTAAGTATTTTTCAATTCTATTAGATTGCACCCCAGAGCCATCAAGAAAAATTATCTGTTATTTTAAGATATGTTAATATATTTGACTCTGAATGTTAAGAACGATTACAAAAACGAGTTGTTTGTTTTTAAATGGTAATAGAATAACCAGGAAAAGGGTTATCAGTCAAAATTGAAAGCCTAACAGAAAAACAGGAATGATATTATTTTGAACACTATGTGGACATTGGTACTATAACTAGTGTTACCTTCGTCCGGATTTCAAGCTCACGTCCGGACTAATTTCTGGATTTACGCCAGTGAATACGACGAGAAAAATTTAGTTGTAATAGAAAGCATTTTCACAAAAGCCGGCGTCATTCCTCCAATGAAAGGAAATTCAATGTTTACATTCTTTGTTAAAAAAGTGGACGAATCTCTTTATCCGTGCACCAGTTCGAACAGAAAATGAAAAGTTTTAACAGATTTGTTTTAATTCTGTTTTTCCTTAATGCAATTTTGAATTATCAGACATCAATAAAAATCGTATATTTTTTCCAGTGTGACGTTTAAAATTTTTCCCCACAAACTCTGTGCTTAAATTGTTTTTCCACAAAATCTGAGAGAGGGTCGTTGGCAGGCAGCTTTTAGAATTTTATTCTATACTTTGACCAACCCCCGATGTGTCCGAATTTCAACCAAAAAATTATGGTAACACTAACTACGGATCTAATATGAGAGGTTTTACATAAAGGTTTCCGAAAGCGCTTATCTTGCAAAGAATTCTTTAGCACAGTATATGCTCTGCAGAAGTCATAATTTGAATTTTGTTTTTAGAGACATTTCCAAACCAGCTTATCTATAAATTCATTTTTAGTGACTTAAGAAAGTGTATATAATAATTTTGCAAGTTCTGTAATGTGCTGGGATATCTTAAAAAAGCCTATCATATCTCTTACTTCAAAACCACTGTCACAAAGGGAGTACGAATGACGCTTCGAAAATGTGAAATCTGTAAGATCACACTCAAGAATCACAAATTTCTCTAACTTTGAATTTTCTTTATGAATATGCTATTCAAATGAAAAAGAACCCTAAATCCAATCAATCGAAAACAAACTTCATTTTAAAATTCTTATTAAGTTTAGTTATTTGGTATGACAAACTGAATGAGGTAAATATTCCTGATAAGTAAATGATACTAAAGTAAGTAAATATAACTGATCAAATGCCACCAGATATTTCATAATTCTAATATAGATATTGGTATGCAAATTAACATTTAAAGGACCTTTTAAATTTTTTAAAATGTATCTTGCATCGGGATACATATCTTCTCTTCATAACTCAAAGGAAATAGTGGAAGAGTTAATTAAAAGTGACACCTGAACAGTGGCGTAACTGCAACTTTTTCCGCCCGAGCTGAACTTGCAATAAGCCGTCCTTTATTTACAAGTTAGAACAGAAGATTTACAAGTTAGACAAGAAGTTATTTACAAGAGCAGTACGCGCAACGGCGTTGCCCGTGGTATCAATCCTTCAACAAAATGGGAATTTTGAAAATAAAATCAAAACAAAAGATTCATATTATTGCTTTTTCCCGCTTATTTTTCTTCGCAATAATGACATTTTAACTGTAGAAAAACAGCACAGATTACGTTAATCCTAAACAATATTAAAAAACTGCAACGAGAAAATGATTATTATACGGCAAAATATGGGAGACAAATAAACACGTTAAAACAGTGCCGAAAATAACATCTTGCGCTCTTCACCGTCAGCCATTGAAATTGCAACAATGCATTCTGGAATCGTCCGGAGAAACTGTCGCTGTTAAATCTGGTTAGCAAAAAATTGTTTGAACTGATCAGGGAAAAATTAATTTAAAAAAACGGAAAAATGTATTTTAATAGTTCTTGTTTTAAATCCGTCAGAAACGTTTCAGTTATAAGCAGAAAAAATAGAGATGTTAGAACGTCAGATGCGAGAATTTGAAGAAATCTTCATTCTCGAAACAAACTTCATTAGAACGGAAATCGTTTGCTCTTTCCGATGGTGTATTTTTTCCGTACATTTATTCAAAACAGGGCCATTGAGAAATTAGTGCGAAAAATCACCAAGAACAATACAAAATATTAAATAAAAATTTTTCTAGGAAAAAAATTAAATTTGGGCTTCGAGGTGCATTGAGACACCATTACAACTACCTGTGTGCCAAATTTCATGGCTGTGAGTGCGATAGATTCATCTGGACATCGCGCGCACACACGCACAAACGTTGCCTTTTATAAATATAAATAAATTCAGGAAAAATATTCTATTAGTTACGTAATTCGTCCTTCGATGCCCTCAATGTCTGCAGATAGGATGCGAAATCGCGCGTCCACCACCAATATTTCTTTCTTATATCGCCAATTTACCGACAAAAAGAGAAATGTACGAATCAATTACGTCATTTTTTCATGTACACGACGATTGAGTTAGTGTCGCTGCTTTTCTTAATCATAAAATTGTTTTCCTACATGTCAGATTTTGCTGCCCCTTCGAAATGCCGGCCGAGGTGAACCACCCCTTCCTCCCCCTTTCACCTACGCCACTGCATCTGAAAGTAAAAATAAAAGAACTTGTTGGAAAAAAAACAGTTTTGATTTTTAAAAAATGATTAGCTCTTTAATCTCTCAAAGAATATTTCTAAATTCAATATTTTCTAGTCATAAACTTTAGTCACATTTTTGCTCTTAAGAGAAGATTCGGAATTTATCACGAATATTGGGCATAATAGGAGTTTTTAGGTAATTAGAATGATATTAGCAAACTGTGTGGAAACGCAGATTTAATGCGTATTTACGAGACAAAATAGACTGCATTGATTTACTTAATGAAATCAAACTTTTTCGTAGAGTTTTGCATAACAGGATAGCAATCTATATTAGAATAGGCCAGATCTTTCGATAACGCTCAGGAATTTGGACTTGTCTTCGTTCTAAAAGGGATTCAGACCAGACAGTCTGTCTACAAATTAGCATACACACAGGATACTGTTTTGATTCTCTGATTATTTAATATCAATAAGAGTTTAGCTTATTTTAGCTGTTTCTTTTTATTTTATGTTGATGCGGAGCTGCATTAATATCAAATAAAAGTTATACTAGAATTAATTTATTTTTTTCACTTCTCGGAGATCATTACTTTCGTTTTCGTTAAAAATGTTCTTTCCTTTTCGTACGTAATTAATTTTGGAATTGAATATTTATATATTTTGCAAAACGAAAGTTAGTGTCAGTTGATTCATCATTTCTGTTTTTCATGCTTTCTTTTATTTCTTAAACGGTCAGCCAATGTCCATTAGATTTGCTACTACAAATTTCGTTCATAAATCTGTGACAATCATATACAAGTATTATTGGTAAGCTAAAAGCAAGTCTTAGACGAGCACAAATCTTCTAGTGTTAAAATATTGATTTAAAAATAATTTATCTGAACTGTATTTAAATTGCGTGTGTGTGTGACTGTTCTAAAAATTTTATTGACCTTATCTATCACCGACGTATCTGCAGAAAAATCTTTCTCATGATTCAAAATACGATATTTTTTTATTATTTTTAATTATCTTTTTATAAAGTTAGCATTTTATTTCCACAAAATCGTTCATAAATCAAATATATCAATTAATTATCAGTTTCAAGCATTTCTTAAGTCCTTAATATACCAATTTGTGAAGTGTAATAAATAGAAAAATGCAATAAATTATTTTTTTTCTAAATTAGTTTCAAGGTCCCGAAAAAAACTTTGCACCAGACCCAGCTTTTGTTGAGGCTGGCCCTGCTAATAGTATGAAGTATTCTACATTTTCTGCACTTATAATTTCGATTTTACAATAATGTTGGGTGCATGGAATATTTTATCGAAGTTAAAGCATAAAATTTCGATAGTAACACATAAAATGTTTAACAGAAATCGATGAAGAAGACAAATTTTTAAGCTTAGGAAAACTTTCAGCTTTTCCAAACTATTAGTTTTGAAATTACATGAAATTTTCTCTTTTCGCTCTAAAACGATGCACTTAAAAGGGCATCATATGTTTCGGAAACGTTTTCATGAATCAATATAATCATTACACCACTTTATTTTATAAAATTCATATATATAAGCATTTAACTATTTCTACATAATTTGAAATTTTATAAATTAATGTTGTATGCTACTTTACAAAAAATAATTTATGTACAAATAATTATATCATACCAATATCCACATTGACTTACAAAGAAAACCCAGAAAATAAATAGAAAACAGTGAAAGTCAGAATAAATCTCAACAAGTTATTAATTTTAACACACATACTAACATTTCATTAAAGCAACGAATATTCTCTTATATTCAATTACTTACAATCATGCGGAAAAGCCTATATAAATACTCATACATTATTAAAATTTTAACGCTTTGTGATCAAAATTTATTCAGGCGAAAGTGAAAATTATGCAAAACTTCCTGAGTTATTGGATATCATAATTTTTGCTGGACAAAATAGAATTTCTTAGAGAAGCGTTCTGAACTACAGAACGTTTGTAGGCATCAATTTTTATCGATTGTGAAACGTAGATCATGACTTTCAAAGTTGCATTTAATGAGCGAAATAATTTAAAATGCTATTACCAATATTTAAACGCAAGCAGAGAACTTCTCTTTCTAAATGTTGAGACGATCCCCTTTTTTTACTAAGAATACAAAATGTCGAATATCTTCCGATCTATTAATGGCATATTATCCAAAATATTTTTTCTTGGGGTATTCTTTCATGAAAAATTTATTTTTGGCATCAAAAATGGGTATTGTCATCGAAAAGTTTTAAGTTAGTACAATTTTAAATTTTAACTATATAATTTTTTAGTATAAGTTATTTCCTGACAAACTATACATTTGTTTCCAATGTGCGATTGAAGAGCCAGAATAATGTCGGGTGGCTCCTTTTTCCCCCACGACTGTACATGTATCAAACATAAGGATTATAAACAATACAATGTCTGTCATATTCATATTTTTAAATAATTATTTTAAATTGAGTATTGGCAGTTTAATGCTTTGATAGTGAAGGCAATTTTTAGTGTGTTCGTTAACGGTAAAATTAATTGGTGACAATAGCTTAACTGAGCGAGAAAAGAAACGTCAGGAATTACGAAAGGAATTGAATTCCTCTTCTTTATATATTTCCTCTCGTTAATTATTAAAGAAATCGCTTTCTTTATCTTGATGTCAATGTCAATACTAACTTATAATTTTAACCAGCAATAGCAAAACTTTTTATCCGTTCTTTGCTTTCTCTCTCTCAGTATTTTTTCTTTTATTTGTTTGCGTTTGGAAGAAAAACTGCCTGTAGGTTATGCGAATTAAAATTTAAAAAAAACTATTTCCTTTTTATCATGCAAATTATGCAGACATTCAATGCTAAAAACAAAGTAAAAGATAGCGAACTTAACGTCTTTTAAAGTTGCTGGAGTGTTCTTACAATACGCAAAAGAATGGGGGTATATTTTCCGTTCTTCACACTTTAATTATTGAAAATAGGAATGACACTTTTGATAACCATTTAACAAACTGATATTCTGTCAGTATGAATATTTCTATTCATTTTGTCTTAAGAGGGTTCCGGCTTGTCAAAATGACTGTATCCTTAAGGGTTTCACACACGTTGTTGAAACCATTTCAATTTCTAAGAGTCATGGGAATAAGAGCTTGAAAAAAACTTCTTTTCTTTAAATATAACCAATTGATTTGTTACTTTTGAGCCCTCTGGCAATTGCACCCAAGACATGTGACCTACCTGCTCCACCCTAGTTACGCCAGTCTGACGGGTTATTTTCTATTGATAAGCGTCTTTTAAAGTTACGAACAGGGAAGCAGACAAATGACGAAAATCGTAACTAAAATAATGGTGAATAAAATTTAGAGTGAAACATTTTCTATAAATTGATCTTTTAAAACTTTAATTTGTTCGGAATGAGTGATATTGTTAGAGCAAATGGTATCTATTCGAGATTATTGATTGAGAATGGCGTTTCTATATGTTTTTCTTGAATCGGTGGATAACCAAATATGAAACTGTTGACAGTAAAATTAAAATCTTGACGGTTTGCCATACTTACAATTGGAAAAATGTTTTAAATGACGTACGGTAATCTGGGATTACTCTGCACCAGCCGAGGTAACTTTCCACCATTATAAAATTTTTGTTGTAAAAGGAAATAGAGACCAACTGATTAGGAGTACAGGATTGAGACTTTTTTCTCGTTTCTTGTCAACACTGACTATTGTATTTCTAGTGTTTTTATATAACAATTATTCAGGAGGTTACAAAAGGAAGAAAATTATCTCTGGTGAAGAAAGTGTATTTAAATGCATTTCAGGTGCACAAAGAAAGTGCATTTAAAATCTAGAATTAGAAGCGTTTGTTATCAAAATAAAAGCAATGACTTTCATAATAACGCAATATTATAAAGAAGCCTCAAGGTAAAAATATTTATGTTACAATAAACCAGATTTTCATCATAACAATATAATCCTACTAGTTCCAAGTTATAAACTAAATTCAATTGGTGGTAACAAAATGAATGAGTAAATATAACAAAATTCAAATTTTATTGCAATTCTTCATCTAGATGAGGATTTAAAAAAATATTTTTCTTGTAATTATAAATAGTAGAGGATGGATTTTCTGACAAAGGCTATGGAAAGCATCATTAGCTATTTTAATAGAAGATTTAAAATGTTGCTTGCATTATAAAATAAAATAGGACGTATCCGATTTAACAAAACTTCGGCTAAACTTTATTTTACTGTTGATGGGTTTTGTAAATTGATCCTTCTGTTTTGAATTCAGGCGAAGAAAGGGTGGGGTGGTGGATATGTGCTTTTAATCTAGTAGGGTGATCAGAAAATGAGTAGTTACAATATATTACACCACCTGCATCCCCGTGTTTAGAGCCATTTGGACCCTTTCCGGTTTGGATGGATGGAGGTGAATTTTATTTTTTAAGAAATGACAAAAATTAAAAAACAGGTACAAAAACAAATAATAATGAAAATGAAACATACACTGAGCAGAGCAACATAAAACAAAATAAAATAGAAAAAAATAAAAATACGTAGAGGGGAAAAATGAAGGGTCGTAAGTAGCCGGAAGTGCGTGTCAGTCTGGGAGGATGCGTTCTCAATGATTATGCTCTACAATGAGATTGTTCTCATCACATATGAAGCGCATTAAGATTCGAAGTCGGGTTCTTGATAAGTTATTCGTGGGAATGTTTTTCAACCACTGCAATTTAAGTGACACTATAGGAGTTTGGAAATGCCAGGATAGGGTAAACCGACATTTTGTAGCATATTGCATGATTATAAAATTGCTTTCTCTACTTTTTTCATATGTATTTCGAAAATATACACTTTAATATTTGAGACCATTTATTAATAATTAACCTTTGGCATTTTATTGTTTAGATTTCAGATCTTAACTTTAAAAAATTTAATGCAAAATGTTTTTAAATACTCATTTTGATTAGTTACTACAAGGTAGATATTTTTTTATTATCTTTATACATAAAACAATAAGGTACGTAGCGGCAGGCAAGAAATTAGTTTCCCTTTTTCTGATGGCAACGATCAATTTGTTTTAGAAACAAAACCTATAATCTCCTCCTGTTAGGTAAGGCTTACACTGGTGTCCAAAATAATGCAGAATTTTGTAGATGCTACAATATTAGAGTTGATGTGAATACTATGGCTCGCAATCAGTTTATATGGTGTGGGACATGTTCATGTCGACTCACATTTACAGAGTAGAAATTCGCACAAGAGACAAGTAAGAGGTACTGCAAAAAAGAAATGAAAGCGAAAAGGAGTTTCACCCATCCGTCATTCATGGGAAGCTGATAGATAATGATATAATCATTATATGGTTTACTTTAGTGCATATACTATAAATTATATTTTCGTAAACCGTACTAAATATTCGAGAAGATATAAAGGTTTTTCTTAAAAATAACAAAATTTTTCCGCATGTTTTTATCTTATAACATACGAGGTTTCTCTATGGACGAAACACAGAGAATAATTGTCAATATATAAAAAGAAACTTAGTAATATTTGAATTATATATAAAAAATTTAGATTTAGACAATATGAGCATTTGTTAAATAATTTACTGCGCATGTGCGAAAAATGTAACGTTATTTATTTTCATAATTTTACATATATTATATATATTAATAACTAAATTTAGAATGAAAGAAAAAATGTCAACTATAATGTTCACACAGAAAATAAAAAAAAACGCTCAATAATCCCAAAAAACTTCAATTTGACTTAATCTAATAATTAAAAGTACTAAATAAATGCCACTGAAAATATGAACATATCATATCGAGTCTGCTACATTTGAATATAAATATAATTAAAAAAAAGACAATCAGATATGGAGTTTTCAACAATTAAACTGTTTAGCTCGGCTTTGGACAGGATTATATATATATATATGATATGATATTTTTTTACTTGAATCTTCAATAGTAATCATCGACATTGAATTTTAAATCCATGTATTTTAACCTATGAGTATTCAGAGTATTCAGGGATATTCAACTTTCTAAAAGGAAGATTCCAATATTACTGTTCTGAAAATTCAATTTTAAAAATATCTGTTTGCAGACCCTCACTTCATTTAATTCTAGCAGAAATTCCATATTCATTGATATCTTCTGAATACTAACGATTGAGCTGGACATTTTACTATCAGTTGCATTTGATATCTCGCTTGAAATTACGAAAGAAAGAATGTGCTATGTTCCTGCATCATGCCAAATATTTACTCGTAGCTATTTATACCTGTAGATATTAAAACTGATTTTTTTTACATATTAACAAGTGTTAATGTTATCAGTTTTAGCACTTAATATTAGTGAATATCTGCATCATAAATGAGCAGAAAAATATTTAGGTACTTTTGGTATAGAATCTCTATATCTTTCGAAAATACTATGTGGATATTTTTATGAAAATTCAATGTGATATAGCAATACCAAAACATAACCATTGATGAATTCTACTATGTATTATAAAGAGTTCTCAGGAAACAGGATGTGCATTTGTTTCCATTTTCGTCTTCAAACCTTTCTGGTGCTTCACCCAGTGCTCTTGTGACCGTCTTCAATGAAAATGTGAGTTCCGATTCGATAGTATGTCCCACGATCCATGATTATTGCAGAACCATGAGTATCATTAAGCACTGACTATGCAACATCTCTTCAAAATCGTCATTATTTTGGACACCACTATAGCTTATATTCTGAACGGGTAAAAACAATCCTTTTCTTGCAATGCCGTAGAGATTCGGTATTTTTTACAACTATCGAGGAGAGAACATGGAGATGAACTGGAAATGGCGATCGATTAGAAATTAAGAGGAAGAGACTAGTGAGACAAGAACTTTGAGATCTCTACGTGAGAACAGACCAAGTAACAAAAGAGCACCAATCGTATTCCACTAACAATATGAAGTGAAATTATGGAAGCATAATCGTGGTGCAATAATGACTGAATATGCAAATTCTCAATTGCATTTTATTGAAAAGTAACTCGAAATAGACAAATAAACAGATTGTCGTGGTTACTAAATTTTGCAGATATTTTGGTCATAGATGCGAAATACAATATCTATGCTTTTAATGTCGGGATTCTATGTATTTTTTACAATTTTTCTTTATTCCGAAGAGTGGGCGCAGATGAGCTGTGTGAATCATTAGTTTTAACCTTATTTCTCTTCAGTCCTACATTTCCTCTAACAAATTGACTTCTTAGTAGAGATCCTGAGCATTGTAATAACACATGTCTTTGAAGAAAACTGTTTCTATTTCTTCTGTAAAGTACATATTGCGCTGTATTTAATTAAATTTTCATTTAGAATCTAGAAAAACTAATTCGCCTTCACCAACCTTTTATATCAGGTAACTACAATAGTTGCTCTCAAAGCTGAAATGCAGAACTGCAGTAATAGATTTTGCTGCGCTTTTGGGAGGCCTTTTCTATCTAATTTTCATCTTATCTTCTCATATGCAGGAATCAAAAATGCGTCTCCAATCCACTTTAGAAATGAGATTATATTAGTTAAATTCGCTCTTTAAATTCAATTTACCACTATCAACTGAGTTCCTCCTATTAGAATACGTTGCTTAATGTTCACTTGATGAAGTATTCAGTTCATCATTCATCATACAAGCAGTGGCGATTAGGCGGAAAAGTGAGGTGGCAAAAAAATTTAGAGACATTTAAGGCCAGGAGTATATATAGAGGGTGGGTAAAGATTTAAAGACTAGTTAAATAATTATTTTTCCCAAAACTATTGCTTTCTGTAATTTCTAGTTTCAGGCAGCTAATGAAAATGTGTCTCCCAAGAAAACATGTAGGACGACTGCACCCTCTCCCCCCCGATTCCCCGCCACTTTGCGTACAGTATTAAATTTTAATTTATTTCAAGTATCAGGCGTAGACTGTAGCTACTTTTTTTGCGCTCAGTTTTTTTGTTTTATATAACCAGCTTTGTTCTTAAATCATTTACAAAATCAATGGTACTATCACTTGCGTTAATTCGAGGTTCAGACTGAAGGTTAAACTATTACATATGATTCGTTTCTCAAGGAATATATCTCAAGTGTAATACGCTGTATTTAATATACCGGCAGTGGACTACTAATTATCCTATACCTGGCGGATACAAGATGATACAATACAAGTACATAGGATTCATTTCTGGAACCAAAACACGATCTCAAAATTGAATCGCTGTATATAAGAAGTAACAGTGGACTACTTGTTGATATTACCTGACGAGATACAAATTGATACAGTACAAATTACTGCATAGATACAATACCATGGTATAGAAATCTCTGAGAACGAGTCTCAAAATTAGTTAGCTGTATTTAAAGTAACAGTAGACTTCTAAGTGTCCTTGCCTGGCGGATACATTAATTTTGGACTTGAATTATCAGACAGAAAATATCGCATTTTACCCTACCGTAGCATTGTTAGTTAAAATCAGCAGTGGTGAAGGTTATTGTAGTAAGTAGTGCCGGAACGCTTTGATTTGGATGGTATTGTTGGGCGAAGACGGGGGAGCGTGGAATGGAGGTGGTGAAAGAGGTAAACAGGGGATCTTTGCAATATTTTTTTTTACGACTTAAAACATAATTATTTTTATGTAGGCGGCGTTGAAATCGAAACTGATGCCATTTGCCTGTCGCTCTAGATCACTCTGGCCTGGGTTTAAAAAATTTCGATGTCATTTCAAACAGCCCTCTTGTAGCATTAAAATGAGACGTCAATCCAAAAAACTAAACATCTGTAAAACCTTTTTTATTATTTCCCCGGAAACAAATATTTTTTCTGGTAGAAAAAGGGTTGGCCAAAACAGCCGCAAGCTATTCGAAACTCTCAAAAATATGGTTTGCTGATGAAAAGGAAAGCGGATTTCCATGATGATATGAATTCATTCAATGGGTTCCTTTTTTATTGATTGAAATAAACTTTATTCCTATAAGAAATTGACCAAATCCTGGTTGGATGAGTAAACAGAATAAAGAGTTGCTCTCCTGTTAAAATGTTTTTGTTACCACAGAATTCAATCGTAGTTTATAGCTGTAGACAATTGTTTCTTACCAAATATTTAATTCTTCTTATTTTTTTCAATTTAAAATAGAGAGGAAGTCTGTTTTGTGTACGGAATTATAGTATTTCTTAACAAATAATATTAGTTATTAAAAAATATATTCAAAACAAAAACTACATTATTAATTCATTAACATCTCTATATAATATCCGGTTGGTCAACACCACGACCTGCCTAATTTTTCCTGATTTTCTTTCTAATGGAATTGTTTGAACATCAGGCATGTTACTGGGTTTAAACTTCGTCAGGAACATCTAATCTGTGTGATTAAACACCCATATTTTTTGTGCCTAAGTTGCAGGTTTGCCTGAAAGAGATGTGAGACCTCATGAAAACTCCTGGATCTCTACCACTCACTGGTATTGTTTTTATGTTATCTTTTTTGATTGAAGGGCGTTAATGTGCATGAATTGCGCCTGGTTACATTTATTTTGTTCATCAGTTTTTCACCAATGTTTTCTTTATAAGTATAAAGTTCTTGTATAATCCGATATTATTCAATGATATTATTCGTTATTTCCAATATATTGTTTCAAAAATGTTGGATTATTTCAGGCTCTCGTCGACAACAGTTGTCATTGTTGCTAAGGAAACCTTACGGGAAAACAAACATCAACTCCGTCCTGAATTCCTGGACATTTTGTTAGTTGAAATTTCAAGGAAATACAAGAACAGTTATTTAAAAACGCAAATATAGATTTGCATGACTGAATATTTCAGTTTGATAAGTCTTTCCTTAAGTCTAAGCAAAAAGTTAACATTTAATTTCATAGATGGGTTTCACTTGAACGTGTTAGCATTTGTATTGCGCCCAACTGAAGGTTAAGAATTTTTTTTAATTAATCAGTTTCCCCAAAAACTTTTAAGAATTAAAACTGAAATTCCTGCATCCGACGTTCTAATTTCATTATTTTTTCAATTTTTTGAGGTAATAAATGGAACTTTTCTCACTCATTTAAAACAAGAACGATTTAAATAACTTCTTCCGTTGATTTTTAATTTATTGTTTTCCTGATATGTTCAAAGAGTATCTCCGATGGTCAAGCGGAGAAAAGTGATTCCCTAAAAAGGGTGAACACTGACGGTACAAATTATACCATTTGAGCCCAATTGATTTTCATCTTAAGTTCATTATGATGCCACCCTCTGTCCTCTCATAGGTCAAGTACACTTGTGTCGACGTAAAGACTTCGCTTAGAATAATTTTATTGAATTTTATAAACATTGAATATGTTGAATATCATACATACTTATAAATAAAATACATAATTTAAATCGCAGTTCGACAACTACTATTTGAAGATTCAAGTTAAAAAATATCCGTTTGTAGAAAAACCTTCATAATTTTGTTTCTCCTAGAGATCAACAAAAATTCCATTTCCTGCAAAGCCGATATCTTTCTAAATCTTGATGGTATTCAACTTGAATTTTTATATAAGTTGCTCTATATATCTGGCTTCCAAATTATAAAGGAAAATTATAATATGTTTCGCACATGCGCAGTAAGAATCATTAGCTACAAATATTAATATTTCCACTAATATTCAAATTATTTACTTTAAATTTTAATACAATGCTTCTCTAACATTTTGTCAAGTTTTCTGTAAATTTCGTACGATTTGGTTAAAACTCTGCATATTGTAAGAAAAAACGTACGGAAAAATTTGTGATATTTTAAGAAAACCTTAATTTCTTATATTCCCGAATATACATGCTATTTTTACCAAGATATATGTAAGTATGCGCGCAGGAAGCAAAACCATTGAAGAAAATTGAAAATTATTACCAGCTTTCTATGAAACTAGGTGAACCGAATTCCTTTCCTTCTTCATCACTTTCTGCTCGGCCCCCTCGTGACCCAATCTTCACTCTAAAATGTGAGTTCTAACCATTGTATTACTGTTGTTGTCTTGTTGAGTCAATGCCACGTCGAGTTGTTGCACTTCTCTGGGAAAAAGCAGCTTCTACACGATATTAAGAGGTATCCCGTGACTTTTACACTTCAACGAATTTGAATCAAACAAAAAAATAATAATTACTTCGGAAACACAATTTTGTATGCGACATACCGAAATAAGTTTACAATATGTAATTTTTGTCTCATTTTCTTACACTTTTTATTAAAAAATAATTGATTACATTGCCATAATTTAGTGTTTTATCTCATTCGGATTCGATAGCAAAAATGGATAAGCTTTTATTGAGTAATACTAGATCTCAAATAATTTTTTATTAGTTTCAATCTTGAGAAAATTCTTCCTGCAGATGCGACGACAACTTGTAAGGTCAAAATGATTTCCAGAACAGTCACAAAATTTAGCTTCAATTCAAATAAATTCTTTGTAAGATTTGTGATATTGAGTCCTAGAAGGAAAAACAGGTTAATAAGAAAAATTTTCATTTTGCAAAATCTGTTAGCGGTGTGGAGCCTTGTGCGCTTACACAGTTCGACTCCCCCTGTTGCCGGACCAGCATAATAGGCTTCTTCTGTGTCACTTCTAAATCAAACTACCCTCTGAATAGCCTGCAATAATCCTCAAAGCTTTCATTGACGCGGCGATCAATACATAATTGTTCCCACTAGATTCAGAAGCGGGGATTTCAAATACATTCGATTTGCTACATCTGCACCTGGTTTTCCCTACTTTGACCCTCCGTTAGGCACGTGAAATTTTGTTACGCGTGGGGGACATAATTTATTTTCCTTTTTTAATACAAATATTTTTTCTGAAAAAAAATATGTCAATAGAAAATTAAAGAAAAGCGTCCAACATATATTAAAACGGGCAAATAAAATTTTATGTGATTATTTTCATACGATTACAAAATTACAACTGGGCCTTGAGGCGAGCATTTAAAACGAACATGTGTAAAATGTTGTGATTTTTATAGTATTTTTGTATCGATTACAAAAATGCTATAAAAAATCACAACATTTTACACATGTTCCTTTTAAATGATCGCCTCAGGCCCAATTATAGCACATTTGCCAATGTTTTCATGTGATTGTGTCCCTATTTCATCCACAGAACATTGACACTACTTTTATTAATCGTCATTGTTGTTTCAGGTCTTGTATCGTCGATGCCAAACAGGAGATTTTGTCTTCTTTTCAATTCTACTGGAAGGCGGGCATTGGGAAGTTGTGTGTTAAATTTCTTGCATAATAAGTTCCCAACTAAAATTTTCGCGAACATCAAGTTTTATATTCTATCGATAATATTGCGTTTGAAAATTACAAACGTTTTACTAGTAGGGATGTTTAAAAGATTGTGAAAAAAAACCGTAATCCAATAACGAGTATTTCTTGAGACATTTACTTCAGTACAACTGATCTAGAAGATCAAACCCTGTTTTTGTTATGCTATAAAATTTTAAGAATTTCAGGTATTTTTGTCGTCATCGGTTGGATCTAAAAAACAGCTCAAAAGTGCATTGTAGATAATAATTCGAAACTTCTACTTGTTTTAGTGCAATATGATACGAGCATAACGTCAGATTGGAGGAAAAATACTGTTGACTTTATTTCTCACCTCTTATTTCGTAAAAATTCTTTGAGTAATGCTCATTTATTTGAACAATTGTATCGAAATAAAAATTTCCTTTAATAGCTTCTTGGCGAGCTCGAAACAAGAAAAACAGTTATCCTCTATCATATTCATACTAGCCTTTTTTAAACGAATTTATTCGTAAATTAAAAAACGAAGTGAAGTTCCAGAATCTCACACTGGAAGAGGCCTTTAGGAAACAAGCATTATAACAGAAACACCGTACTACTTTAAAATTTCTTATAAAATTTTAATGTTTCTAAGGTTCAGGTTTTGCAACTTTCAAACTAATAACGTGTTTTATAATTGTCTGCATACCACTTTTAAAGATCCTGTCACGTTTTTTAAAGTTTTTAAGGTTCTATGTTTACAGCTTGTATTCATTTTTTGTTTGTGTGTCATGCACTCTGTAACTAGAATTCTTTCTATTGTGTGCATTTTCTTTAAATAATTAAACAAATAAAAGTTTAGATCATGGAAAGGGGATTATTTTAACTTTCTGGGTCAGCTGATAGTTGATTCAGGAATGTAATGCAAATGACATTCCAATCGCTCAGTCCGGGATTGAAGTTTCGGGCAGAACAGTTGCGATACAAATGTCGCAAATTAATGCCATATTCGTCAAGTGAAAGGAGAAAGAGGTTATTTCTACTGAAAAATAGCTTATTTTATCTATCCAGTGGCTCAGACGAAAGGGGGCGCACTTCCAAAGGGCAAAATCAGACAAGTATCGAAACAATCATATAACTGAGAAGAGCAGCAACTCCATCTCACTAATGCAATTAATTCGCATTTTTCACTTTTTAAGTTAACTGTCGATTTGTGAACGAGTGGTGGACGCGCAATTTCGTAACTTATCTGCTGAGATCAAGGTGTCAAACAACGGATTATATTGTTAAAATATTTTTCTCAGGATTTTTTTCATTTTGAGGTTTATGTACTCTATATAGATTGTAAAGGAAGGGGGGGAGGAATGTTTCAATTTCGCCCAGAATCGGTTAAAGTTGTAGCTACGCCAACTATGTAGCTCTATGTTTGCTTAGAGTGCAAATTTCCAGTCCACATTCCTTTTACAAAGGCGAAAAAATCAGTAAAGTTTCCATTCTGAATCTTTACATACCGCGCTTGCAAGAAAACGCATTATGCGCCTGGTGTCAATACATATGAGAAACACTTGAAGAAGGTCCTATCTTTCCTGAACACTTGAAAA